>VWPV01007514.1:0-81305 GCA_013389885.1 Geococcyx californianus | reverse complement strand
ACCAACCTCCAGCCTCAAATGCCACCTCAAGCAAACATGCACACACACTCCCCTCTGAGCTTGCACAGATATTTTAAGTATATGGCAAATACAAGGACAGGTGATCCTTAACAAAAACATGATAGAGTAGAACTAAAATTTGACAATTAAAAATTTTTCATCAGAAAATAATTATTTTCTTCTGTATTCTAAATCCAGTAGCTTTTCTTATTATGAGTATAATCAAACTGTTGATTATTTTTAGGATGCTGTGGGGGTTTTTTTAGCAGCAACAGTGCCTGTAGCCACTAGATTCAGTGTTCTTACCATGTACTCAAAATTGCATATCTAGCATTTTTTATCTCATATGTACTAAACTGTAACTCAATGACGAATCAGATTTATTGGTTTGAAATTTCTCAGGGTGAAGAGAGCTCTTATCAGTTTTGCTTACAGTTCAGATTAAATTCCTTGCAGGAAATATGGGATTTAAAGATTTAATTATTGCTTATCTGTATTCTGATGGTTGTGTGTTAACAGTTTACAAGAGTCTACTGGGATATAGTTTCAGTTCCTTGCCCAATCCATTGGAAATACACCCAGTAACTTCAGTGTCGTTTATATAATGGATAAATTGAAACCCTAGATAACCTTGTGGGTTTCCATTTTTTTTGTTTGTTTCTGTCTCTCTTTTTCCTCAACCTTTTTTTTTTTGATTCTCTCTGTAGAGAAATCAGTGAACAATACAAATATGTTTGTGGGTTTTGTTAAAGAAACGTTTCCTTGCTTTTCCTGTTATTCAGGTGAGAGAGCAAGACACAGTTATTTGGTCTCATTTCTCTTAGAAAGTGGATTATAAATCTGTGTGCTAAAACTTTTTGTCAGTGAGTGGTGTGATTTGTTCCTATAAAAATATTATTTATTCTGCTAGCACTTTCAAATCCCAAAAGCTTTGTATAGATAATTGCATTCCATTCACAGTTGTGAACATGACAATAAGCAATCAGTCAATTCTATTACTGTGAGGGTGATACTGAGGGCTACACCAAATGTCATTTGCTTCTCTGTAACACATGCACAACAAACTCTGAGTTCCAGTGTTTTCCTGTTATTACACTTTAAATCATACAGCTAGCAATAGCTTTATATTGACTTGGAAGCATGTCTGCTGTGAATACAAATACTATGTCACTAATAATTCTGTTAAAAAAAGCAAGAGTTTCATTTATAATGGGATAAAGAGGAAGGAAAATACAACCTTGATCCTTTAATCCATCATCATCATGATTTTCGTATAAATATATTATCAAAACAAATTGTACGCCTTGGTCAGAACATCATTTTTTTTCTGTTAGTGTCTACAATAAAACCAAATGAAAGGGAAAGAAAGTAGTGGTTAAAAGATGTTCTGTTTTTTATAGCACAATGAAAAATCTCTTGATTTTTAATGGGTTTAAAGAAAGAAACCCACAAAACTTACTTAGAAATTTATCTTTGTCACAATGCCAGAACTGATTATAAATATTCCTTTTAACCCTCTGAAAAGAACAGCACTAGATGATACAGTCTCCCAGACGTCACATTTGTGGAGTACTGTGCTTATCTGTTGGCACAAAGGTGGTATAAAAGTACTTGCTCTTGCCTGTGGGGTTTGTCCCCAAATAGCAAGGAATCCTGAAGTGGCAGAAAACCACCTGAATAATTCCTGCTCTTTTTCTCAGCCAAAGGTGGAGGTCTACCCTAGTTTATTCTAAGGAATGAAGTTGCTGTCTTTGTGTTTGCAACTTTAGAGACAAAAGAAGATGTAAACAGAACAGGTACAGAACTTTATACAAGTTCAAGGAGCATTAGTCTGATAGTCCTTTTTTCTGTGATGTTAAGTACAATATCTCAGAGATTAACTGACTGTATCTGCATATATACATCTAAAAATAAGTAGAGACAGTCAGGAACTCTTTTAACTTACAGTAAAACATTTTCTTTAGCATATCTGATGCAGGATCAAGATGAACTTCTATGAAGATATTCTGTTCAAATCCTTCCCAGGTATTCTCAACCTCACCTGAAGAGAATAAACAACTGTCTTTGAAACTCAGTTTGGAATGAAAATTTGAAGTGGAGTTTCCAGTATACTGTGACCATAGTGTCAAGAGTTTTTATAGAGTATTTGTGTATTAATCTTCTTGCTATCTGATAAGCAACTCAACAATCAGTTCTCTTGAATATCAGAACTACAAGACTAAATTATCTCTCTTGTAATGAATAGCTAGTCCAATGTATAGTCTAATCATTTGTTACAAATTGTCTAAGTTCCAGCATTGCAAATCTGGGTGAACATGATTGCAGTCTATTCACTTGGGCTGTCATGAATAAAAGTTCATTTTCTACTCTAGTAGGGCTTTTGGAAAACAACCCTCTGTTTTTATAACAGAGCACTTTATCAGATAAGTGCAGCTTTACAGTGGCAAGGATATTTCTTTCCCAGTTTTCTTAGTGAAAAAAAGGGAAAATATTTAATTTTCTGCCAAATCAGACAAGAAAACTTTTGAAGGTTGAAATATACCATTGGAACTAAAGAGTAGTTTATTTTCCTCCAAGTCCATGAGTTTTTTTTCTTCTCAATAATGCATGAATATTCTGCATTTTAAATGCATCTTTTGATAAAGACATTATTTTCTCTTTTTCCCTAGAGCTATGCGTATTTTAGTCCTTTTGTCAAAAAACATACATATTATAGTGTATTTCCTTTATACGTATATATGTGCATGAACTTCACTGGGGAATTCTTCAGTGCATGATACTTATGTATCTCCTGTATCTCAAAATTGGCAAGGAAAAAATATTTCTGAAAGTCACATGCTATGAAAATATTACTGTAGGTGTGTTACAGTGGCATCACTGTGATTACTGCAATTTACATAGAAGCAGAAAATATTTTTGACTATTGCAAGATGGAAAAAGTTTTTCACCACTTGAAAATAATACTACTACTATGGACAGATACTTCTTAAATATATATTGCTTGTTTTTAATAAATAAATAACTGGCTTTAAAACTATGAAGGATTTAGTGCCTGACTTTTCTTGAATTTATCATAAACTTGCATATCAAACATAGAAACCTGATTTTTATTTACATTACTGTTCTGATTTGAGCTACAGCAGAAGCAATTTTCTAATTTTTCAGCTTAGATATTACTAAGTAACTTCATTTTCACAAATTTAAGAACCTGTTTTTCAGACAGGAGAGAAAACACTTAATATTTATACTTATAATCAAACTAATGGAGCGATGATTTGCAGAAAGACCATTGCTTATACTCAATCCCATAGAAACCAAGGCCATCCTTGAGTTGGTAGAGTACCACTAAATCAAAAGGGGCAAACAAAGTCCGAGCCTGCTGGGAGGAGCAGATAGGACAGATGACTCAAAACTGAACAACAAAATATTCCGTTTCATATATGTCATACTCAGCATAAAACTGAGGGATCACGAGGGTCAAGCCTTCATCTTCAATTACCAGTATCTAGTGAGGACTGTGTCTGTCCTTCTGCCCTCTTATCCCTATCCATGCATTCCTAAATCTAGTTCCTGAATCTAGCTCCTGTCTGGCACCAAGCCCAGCCTGAGACCTTTCCCCACGCCTGTCTTGCAGCGGCAGTGGTGATGTATAGTCATCAACAGGGAGTAGAGGTGGGATGGGGTGTTCAATTTGTATGTATTTTATTATTTTCTTAATAATATTAATTTTTTTTTGTTATTATTGTTTGACTGAAGCTGGTTTAGTTTTGATTTCCAACCTATGAGTCTCTATCTCTCATATTCCCTTTCCCCTTTTCCTGTGGCCCGTAGGGGAGGAATTGGAATCACTGAACTGCCCCTGCTTAGCTGTTGGCCAGACCGGAAGCGAGGGCTAAATTGTGACCATTACTGACAATGTCACACTAACAATAAGAGACAAAGCAAAAAGAAATCTTCTGCAATCTGTTTCTCTCTCCTCAGAGGAAAGAAAGGAAATTACTTAGCAAAATGTTATTCTAGTGATACTTATATTTTGCATTGAATTTCAAAGGGCACAAATTGTGTAAGACTAAATGTTGCACTAGGTACCCTCCTACAAAAGTCATAATCTTAAAGAACACTCTGTATTCATAATGGCTGAAGCTTATTTTCTGCTTTCTGTTAGTGTCTGTCTGGCAATAATTTGAAAAACAAATATCTGGAGGAAACTTCCAGTTCTGTGTAAGCCAGGGTTGCAGGTAGTTCTTTATTAATGTCGCAACAATAAGACATCTGTAAACTTTTCTGCCTGTTCCTACTGGCAAGGCAATTCCAGCAACTGGAGAGTTCTGAGACCTGCTAAATGAGGAGCTGAAGAATGAATGAAATTCCATTATTTTTAAAACTAAACTATTCCAGAAGAGATAACTTGAGTAGTATGGGATTTGATATTGTGGAATGAAGTGACATAAACTTCGAATTGCCTTGCTTCCCAGCAATGTAGCTAGCAGAGAGCATAGGNTTACATTACTGTTCTGATTTGAGCTACAGCAGAAGCAATTTTCTAATTTTTCAGCTTAGATATTACTAAGTAACTTCATTTTCACAAATTTAAGAACCTGTTTTTCAGACAGGAGAGAAAACACTTAATATTTATACTTATAATCAAACTAATGGAGCGATGATTTGCAGAAAGACCATTGCTTATACTCAATCCCATAGAAACCAAGGCCATCCTTGAGTTGGTAGAGTACCACTAAATCAAAAGGGGCAAACAAAGTCCGAGCCTGCTGGGAGGAGCAGATAGGACAGATGACTCAAAACTGAACAACAAAATATTCCGTTTCATATATGTCATACTCAGCATAAAACTGAGGGATCACGAGGGTCAAGCCTTCATCTTCAATTACCAGTATCTAGTGAGGACTGTGTCTGTCCTTCTGCCCTCTTATCCCTATCCATGCATTCCTAAATCTAGTTCCTGAATCTAGCTCCTGTCTGGCACCAAGCCCAGCCTGAGACCTTTCCCCACGCCTGTCTTGCAGCGGCAGTGGTGATGTATAGTCATCAACAGGGAGTAGAGGTGGGATGGGGTGTTCAATTTGTATGTATTTTATTATTTTCTTAATAATATTAATTTTTTTTTGTTATTATTGTTTGACTGAAGCTGGTTTAGTTTTGATTTCCAACCTATGAGTCTCTATCTCTCATATTCCCTTTCCCCTTTTCCTGTGGCCCGTAGGGGAGGAATTGGAATCACTGAACTGCCCCTGCTTAGCTGTTGGCCAGACCGGAAGCGAGGGCTAAATTGTGACCATTACTGACAATGTCACACTAACAATAAGAGACAAAGCAAAAAGAAATCTTCTGCAATCTGTTTCTCTCTCCTCAGAGGAAAGAAAGGAAATTACTTAGCAAAATGTTATTCTAGTGATACTTATATTTTGCATTGAATTTCAAAGGGCACAAATTGTGTAAGACTAAATGTTGCACTAGGCACCCTCCTACAAAAGTCATAATCTTAAAGAACACTCTGTATTCATAATGGCTGAAGCTTATTTTCTGCTTTCTGTTAGTGTCTGTCTGGCAATAATTTGAAAAACAAATATCTGGAGGAAACTTCCAGTTCTGTGTAAGCCAGGGTTGCAGGTAGTTCTTTATTAATGTCGCAACAATAAGACATCTGTAAACTTTTCTGCCTGTTCCTACTGGCAAGGCAATTCCAGCAACTGGAGAGTTCTGAGACCTGCTAAATGAGGAGCTGAAGAATGAATGAAATTCCATTATTTTTAAAACTAAACTATTCCAGAAGAGATAACTTGAGTAGTATGGGATTTGATATTGTGGAATGAAGTGACATAAACTTCGAATTGCCTTGCTTCCCAGCAATGTAGCTAGCAGAGAGCATAGGGCAAGCCTATTTACAGCCACAGAGTGCTGGTGGAAAAGCTGTCGCGGTAACAACTGATAAAAGACAGAGATGCTGGGCCACAAAGTGATGCACAAAACATTGATATATTTAGGTGTGGATAAAATACCTAAAATAATTTATTTTAAAATGTCTGTGAGTGGGGACTTAGCTTTGCGTATCTAGGAAGGTCTCCTAAGTAATTTGCTTCTTTCATCAACTGAAGCAGAAATCATGACATATTCCTGATTTTAAACCATGGCCAACTTTTCACGGGACTGGATGTGCATAAATAAGAGACAACTACAAGCAAGTAGATTTTCATTGGGATGAAAATCCTGATCTTGAGAGTTTTCATCAACTCCCAAATTTTTCATTTCAGAAAAAAAAAAATGCAAATTTTACTCTACTAGGACTGTGTTCAAACCAAAATTAATAATGATATTTTAAATTTGAAATATGTCTACCACCACTTTATATCTATGGAATTAAATCTTTACAAAGGCACTAAAAGATAGCAAAAGGATCAGAGAGAAAGGAAAGGACATTTCTTGTGAGAAGTAAGAATGTCTCAGGTGCAGTAATCAAGCAAATATGAGTCATGGCAAGCCCAGAGAGAACAATGCAAGAAACAAGGATAAAGAAAGTTAAAGGCTAAGGAAGAAAGAAGTTATGCAATTGCAACCCTGCTAACAATTTTCTACCACTCAACAAAAAACTGTCAATAAGACAGAGCAAAGAAAAAAGTCGAATGATCCCTTGTATACAAACCCTGCCAAATCAGCTGTGAGTAAGCATCATTAAACTAGCAATTCATGCAGTTAGGACATTTTGCCATGGCTATCTTGTAAGACATCACAGGGTTTCATCTGAGAGAATCCTTACTATACTTTTCTGGTCCAAATTGCAGTTTTCATACCCCACTTCAACTTCCTTTCTCTTGTCTGTATTTTAAATTTAGATTTCAAACTTACACTGATGAAAGTAGGAAAAAATAAAAGAAAATCATGTAGATAAAATGATTTACACCTGCCCAAATGCTGCTTTGTAATAACAGCTTTCCAGGATCCAGAAGAGTCTAGCTCTAAGTCTGTCTTTTCCAGCCCTCCCAAATCACTGTACTGATGACAGCTTTGACTCAATATGTTTCTGTGGCACTGAAAATAATTCTTATGTTTTCTTAGCACAGTCTGGGTTTGTGATCTGTCTTTTCATTAATTCTCAGTTGCTCCATTTTTCTCTTCTTTTTTTTATCTCTAAAATCAGTTTTACCTGGTTCACAAGATTGCCCACCAATAGCAACCATTGCTTGACCACTACAATTTGCTTTTACAGACTGGAACCTCCTGGTTTTGTTGCAGATCTGCATTATTCCATACCACATTTCACCCAAGAGTAGACAACTCAAAATAAGTGCTTGTTGCTATCGCAGACCAAAATGATACCAAAACAATTCAGGGCAATACTGCCTGACTACTGAGCAACTGCTGTCACAGCTGAACAACCCTGAAACCAGCTCGGGCCAAAACCTGAGACCCTGGACAGCAAGGTCAGGTCATTGCCTTTTTACTACAACTGTTCATGAAATTGAAAACATAGCTAAAACACCAAATGAATATCTGAGTTATTGTACTGCTTACTATTCTTTCCTGGGTGGTTTTTAACGTGGCCAATGTTTTGGAATGATTCCATGGACTGCAGCTACTGCATTGACTGTCGCTTCATAAATCCATTTTCAGGCCTTGATTCAGTGCCTAGGAAAGGTTAGTTTAGAAATAAATTGAAAGGATTACTCTAAGAAAGGGAACTTGTGATGAAAGGCTGAATTTAGGAATGTAGAACTTTCAAGTTATATATTGTAGTTTTTGCTTGGTTGAGTGCTGAAAGAAAAGTAATACAAATTTATGTGCAAAAATAGTAGTATTCTAAGGAGAAAGGTTCGAACCATACTGATAGATACAGGCAGATCGTAAGGAAGAAGTATTCCTGACACATTTATTTCTTTTTAAAAAGGTCTGACGATTCTTTTTGGATTATTATTTTACTCTCACAACAAAAGATTTGGTATTTTATTGATGTTGGAAGGAGTTTTCCTGGGAAAGTCTCTGCAATATAGAAAATAGTTAGATTTTAGAAAATTGTATTTTTATGTAGAATAGTGAATGAGATTCAGGAAAAAGAATGAATTTAGAGCACAAATAAACTGACATTTTTTTCCTGTTGAATATGAGGTACCAATTATTAGCAGTAAGTACGTGACATAAGCAACTGAATGCTTTATACTCTGACAGACGTGGCACAATAATATGCATACATATTGAAAAGCCCAGCAAAGACAGGTATATTACCCACCATTAAACTTCTAAGTGTCTTTTTTTTTTTTTCCTGAGTGAAACTACAAAAACAGCTGGACTCTCTTACAGCGCAAATTAATCCTTGAAGAAAAAGAAAAAAAAGAAAGAAAAAACACAGCACAACAAAGAAACAAACTGCAGCAGCAAAAGACACAGGTAAATCATCACTGAACTTGGCCAAGTATATTTAATAGAGACTTGGATGAAAAATTGAAACTGCCTTGTGTCTTAATGGGAGACTGTGTTTGAAAGGATCAAACATGCATTAGGGCAAGACAGTCACCAGATACTGTCAGTTCAGCCAAATGACTTAGCTGCAGGATGCCTTCTGTGCATCGTAAAGCCTCCTCACACTGACAAACTTTCTGCCACTTGCTGCAGATGCATGGCTGTGATGCACAGCAAGGACCAAATATGTCATTAAAACCCCGTATACCCCTAATTTGTATTGTCACGTGAGAGCTCAAACCTGGAATGAGGCCCCCGAAGGCACAACAACTAATTACCTGTCTAACATTGAAAGAGTAATGCATCACAGACATGTGGTGGCCCTTTTCTTTAGACTGTGTTGGCAAAAATTTTCTAGTCTCTCATGCCAGGTGATATTTTCTTAACTGTGCAAGACAGAACATTCTTCTCACATTAAACTTGCTATAGCAAAATACACTACGATTAGAGTATTATAAATTGGTTTTAAGTACTTCTCATTAAAACAAGGGAGGACATGAAAAAAAAAAGTATGACATAAAAGAAAATTATTAGCCCAGCCTTCCCTGTTTAACTATGAACTTAAAAAATAAATATAAAACACGTATTTATACACATACATGCAAAATGAACACACATATATGCAAAGAAAGATATTTTCAAAGTTATTGAATTCATTCTGTGAAACGAAAATCAAAGATTTTTTTTCAGCCCTTTACAGGAGTAGCTTTTGAAAAGTCTGAAAAAATGGGAATTTTGCTTTAATCGAAGTGTGTAATGCAGACAAGACCATTGTAAACTCCTAACGACCTCTTCAATGAAAAATCATGATGGAGATTAAAATACAATAATGATAATCTATGTCAATAGAGATTATTAAATTCAGAGAATGAATTGTTACAGAGGAGTACTTTGTCCTTGGTTCTAGGCTAAGGTCAGGATAGATCATAACTGTTCTTTCCTCTGCCTTAAACTAACTAAAATATTACCAAAGAAAGTTTATTCAAAGTCTGTGATTGAACAAGGTGCTAGATAATCTATTTGACACTCTCTTTCTCATAAAACGTTTGACCAGATGATCTTCTGAGGTCCCTTCCAACCTGGGCCATTCTATTCTATCAATTCAATGCTAAAATATGGCCTCAGGTCAAATAGTCTTTAAAATTTAGATTTTCCTTAAGGAGCCATGTCTAATTGTCACCTAGTACCCACCTTGAGATAGGATGGCGTACTTTCTTGACATCAATAGGTTATTTGAAAAGAGAAAAGGCCAGATTGTAATATGTAAATTCTAGTTATAGTTGAGCAGAAATATTTAGGAAGAAAATCCCATCAAGGATTGAAACTCACTGAAGCACAGTGCTGGAACTGTTGAACTGCAGCTGTTGCTTCATGGTGTTTGCATGCCCTTTACACTGAAGAGATGTGGTGTGTCAGTAGGCAAAAGCTTACCCCAGCTGCAGCGACAACTTTCCACACCAAGAACATGACCTTCAAACCCAGGCTGAACGCATGCTTGCTATGCTGCTCCCGACTAGAGGAAGCTAAGCCTCTACCTCAGTGCTCATTGTTACACTATTTCACTTTGCCTAATGATTTTTTTTATCTACTAATTTGGCTTTTCTTGACCCACAGAATGATCATCCCTAATGACACTAATACCTGGCACCTTCAATCCTACCATTTAAAGTGCTGTTAAACCAAGTGCTTTAATGAAACCCTTCAAGGAGACTGCTCTGGGGAAACTGATAAATTACGCTCTTATGTTTTTCTGGAGTTAAGTTAAATGATCAGTCCCCACTGCACAAGACAAGGAGTACTGAATGTGGAGCAATTCTTATTAGGATGCTTGGCAGCAATTTCATCCAAATAAATTCAGTATAGACAGCTGCTACATTTTTAGAAGACTGTTCATCTGGCCTTGGTTCTCCTGATTTCAGAAGGCTTACATTACTACAGATAAAAATTAATTAGCATGCAGATAATAAACCCCATTTCACCTCTATTAAGCTACTTTTTCAATACTGAGCTTTTATTAATCACTTTTATGTCATAATTGCCTTTGCATTCTAATGTTTTACTTTTGTTTACAATGCACATTTTTTTTCAAAATAGGATATTATCCTTCTTTGTCTTAGTAGTGCAATGGGAAATAGCTGCTTACTTCAAGATTTTCAGAAAACAAATTTCCTTTTGGAAAAAAAGTAAAACCCTGTATTTTTTCAATTTGTAATTGAAGTCCAAATTCAAAGGTTTCCACAGACAATTATAACATTATAAATTGTAAAATGTCAAGGGAAAAAAATTTTGAATCCTGGTGGAGTAAATATTACATACATTTTGGTGAAAGGAAAATAAAACTAACTTAGTATTGACAGTCTTACCCAAACAAGTGAAATCTAGCTTGTCTGTCCATTGTACTGATTTTCAAGGAACATAATTCTGGTGAACTAAAAAAACTATAATGTGTTTAAATTTTATTTTTTTATTAATCACTGTGTTTCTTTTAACTTTGCTGAATATTTTGACTATCTAATCTTCTTTACATTAACCTGTAGGGTATCTTAAACATTGGATCTCTTGACTACATTACTTTTTGATTTTTTTAAAAGGGGTTTTTTTCCTGTCTAGCATCTAGACCTTTACAATTTTCTCCAAATTAATGTATATATTTGCAAACCAGCTCTCCAGTACTATCTATTAATTTCAATTGCATTTAAGCAGGATAAATCAAGCAGACTATATTTTGAGCTCTGCAGCTGATAATACAATCAAGCGACTCTGTGAATTTTATGATTTTGTTTTGATTATTTTTTTTTTATGTACCTTTAGGAAAAAAAAAGTAAAGTAAAAAGTTGATTTTGATAGACCATCTATGCTTATTCCTATTATTATCATGATTATTCCTATAATTATTCCCGTTAATATATCCTAAGGCATATTTAATATAAAAATGGTAGAATATCATATATCTGGGTATTATATCACAGACAAGGAAGAAACACAAGCTGTGTGTGTGCCCTGCTCAAGTCACGTACAGCAAGCATATTCCTAAGCACGCTATCAGAAATGCTGTGCCTCTGAAATCTTCCCAAGAAAGCTCCTCTTGCTCAATAACTATTTTAATTACTTGCATTGAATGTGTATCCCAATGGGGATGGTTCTTAAAAATACAATAGAAGTCTTGTATAAGGTAGAGATAAAGTACTGGAGTGAATAATCAACATTTAATCATCTTTTCATTCTTAAGTGTTCATCACAAGTATTTTTTGTGTGTGTTTGTTGCAAGTTTGGGCGTTAAGAATTGTTTAGGGATTTTTTTTGTTTTGTTTTGCTTTGGGTTTTAATCGTTACAGATGCTTTATGAAAAGTAAAATAATGATTTTAACAAAGCACAAAAAAGCAGTATTCTATCCTGACTAATAATTTTATTGCTTAGCAGTAGAAAATATTGACGCTAGACTTAAAAACACCCCCTTGGCTTTGTTGCTTTGTTTGTTTTGTATCTAAATGAATCAATGCTGCTATAAAAAGGGGAAAGTATTTCTATTATATTTCTCACAACTGTAAATATTAATCATTATTTAATTATTTTCTTGCATTTATTCCAAACTGCTGACCTTCAGTTTCTATATTAGAAAGACATCATGGCACTTCACATTCCTTAAATTGTTATCTATTTACTGATGAAGTGAAATTGTAGCATGGATTAGACTACCACCACAATGAAGGAAGAATATGTTTCTATTCTGAAGAGTATCCTTTAGATTCATTGATTTGTTGCTGTTATTCATGGCATTGCTTAAGACTGATCAAAAATCTTTCCCATGATCAAAATTTTTAATCATATTGCATCATACTATGGTGCCCTTGGCCGTGTTATGTCAGAGTTTTTTAAATTACTAACAATTATAAGTAATCTTAAAGGATAAGTTTTATCTTGTTTTGGTTTCTTTTCTCTGTAAATGGGAGCTACATTCCTAACACAACACTCAATGCCCGTACTCTGAAACGCTAAAATGTCTGTCTCTTGACTTTTTCTGATTTTAAAACCCCACAAGTTTATTTTACTTTTTTTGAAGTCTGTTTTGTTCTTACGTTTAGTATTGTTGGAGAGGGAAATGTGAGGAAAAGATTCGCTCACTTTTCTCTTAAAATGTGTCCATACTAAGAATGATGACAAATCTTTCTTTGTCTAAATCAGTCATTAGGATGTCGCTTTGGTTTCTTAGGAAAAGTGATGTTTCACTGCTTCTCTGACTCATCAGAACACATTGCCTGTATCATCTGGATGATAATGGTGTTACCAATCTGCAAATGCACCCCGATTGACTGGGGGGGAGTTTGCATAAGAACTTATATGATGGTGCAACGGCAAATGTTGAGATATTTTTAATGTTTAATGTTCAAACATTCTGTTTTGCAAATAAGAATCTGTGTGCAATATTCAAAGTTATAAGTTTTGCATAGTATTGTTTTAAACTGTGGAGATTAGATTTTTTATGTATTGTTGTCACAGTTTACCTAGGCTCTGTCCTTTTCATTGGATACTTTGACACTGTAAATTTCTTATATAACATTCTCTTAATAAATAAATTAATTCAATTAATAAATGTAAATCTGAGTTTTATAATGAATCTCCAAACTGTTTGATCATATGCACAGTTTTACAACACATCTTTCCATAGGAGAATACTCAAATTTCAAGCAAACTTAATGCAAGTTTGATATATAGCCATCCAAAAAATTAATTTAGGACACCTGTCAAAATTCTGCACCCCAGGTGACAGTAATATAATTACTGTGGGCAGGCTTATTACCATTTCTGCAGTCTCATTAGCAAATTTTATAGAGTTTTATTGCAGATAAAACCTAAGAAGCATAGGATAAGTTTAGTAAAACATGATTATCCTCAGAACAACTTACTTTTTCCTGGTTATGGTGAGTAATCCCAACTTATGTACCTACTCTTACGCAAATTTCTTACAGTTACCTACATACTTTCAGTGAGACATAGTACAACAGTTTGTCTGAGCTGATAAATGTATAACCTCTCCCTTACTTTTTGGAACACTTCGGTGTTTCCCAGCAAGGACTGGGAAGAACACATGACAAAACACACATTTCTTTTGTAGCACAAAAGTGCTTTTTGAAAGCGGTTACCTGGAGCACAGAAAACACAACTGAGCATTTCTTATGTTTTATGTAAATTTTGTGGGTAAATCAAAAACACTGGGAGTGGTTTGATTGCTACAAATATACATCAATCATGAGACGACTCTGTTTTTCGTTTTATTTAAGACAGAAAATGAAAAGTTTGAACTGAATCAGGATCTGAACTAATTCAGTTTTACAGTCTCCAGAAATTATGTTTCCATTGTAATAATTTCTTATTAATTTGGGTAACGAAATTGTCTAAACAACAATCTATTCACAATGAACTATGAAGCACTGATAGTATTAAAAGAAAAATAAATATGATAAACAATCATGATAGAAAATAAATGCCTGTCTTCTCATTTGGCTCTGAATTTCAGAATTATACAAAAATACACTTCTACTAGTTTAGGGGATTTTCTTGCAGCGCAAGGCCATGGAATATTACAAGAAGCCTATGTGCACAACCCTGCCTACGATTACAGCGAGAGTGGCCTCAGAACCGTCCTTGGATAGAGCTGGGAAGAGGAACCAGGATGTTTCACAGGCGATAAGGACAGAACAAGAATGCAAAGAATTGCAAGGCTTAATTGCAAGGAGGGGGGGTGGCTGTAAAGTGTGCTTGCGGGTGAGTAGTCTAGCTGGACCAATTATATTGTTAGGTTAGGCGGGTAGACACTGTATTGTAACCAATCATAATACACTTAGCTGCATATACTCTGGCAAAATAGTATATAACCTGAGCTATCTTGGCAATAAATGGGAACAATACCATGAAGATCGTGTATTGATTCCTGGGGCGGCTTCCCTCATACTAGTTTAACCTTGCTAATACACTTGGCTTTGGTTGAATTTAAAAAATACAAGAATGTGAATTTGTTTGTTTAAACCGAAGACTAAGTAGTACAAAATAAATTAGGTTAGACATACTGATTGCCTATATGTTATTAGTAATTTATACAGTCGGTTGTTATTTTTACTTTTCCATATCAACATGAAATTATCAACCTTATTAGTGTAAAGCTACCATGTTAAGTTAATATTTTCTATCTCACAGGAGTGGCACTAATGAACTAAATTTTTTGAATGAATGAGGTCTTCTGAATAGGTCTTCTGTTTCCCTGTGGCTGTTACCACAATTATCCCACTTTACTTTTTGCTTACTTCTTATGTTGCCTGCTGTCTCTGACATTAAACTGATATTAACTCTTTAAAACAGAAGGTACTTTGCCTTCACAGACCACTATGCAGTGTTTAATATGCCAGAGTCCTGACTTACAGAAACTAATTCAAAATTACAAAGCACTTCATGCAACTGGTTTATTCAATCCTGCCTTTAATAAACTGGAAGCTGCATATATGATTAGGTATTTATACCCACACAGATGCACATTTGTTGGGTGTGTTTGCTTTTCTGTGAATACTAGTTTTTACTCTATCCTTTTTCCGATAACCATTTAATGGCAAAGTGAGAGAATAACTGCAATAATTCTAAAAGCTATATTAAATGCATGCCAGTTGACTTGAATTAAGTTTTCCTTTTTTGCGTGTTTCATGGTGCTGCTCACATAAAAGATGCTGAAATGTAATTATGACTGAGGAATCCGAGTTATTACAAAAAGAAATAGAACAAGTAGAAAGTGCTGATTTGAACATTTGGATCTTTCAGGCCATCTATGCACCACTGTCTTCGGTGACTTATTTATATGGTAGGGATATATAGATATATATTTTTTTTTCCCCTCAAGCAACATAACAACAACAAAATAAAAAGATACTACCTTTGCATTTCCTTACTACCAATTTTTACCTGTAAATGCCCCTTTTCTTCCTCTGCTTGCCCTGGGATCTAGTTAGGGAGCTATTTTCACAGTTTCTCCAGTGCTGTGATCGCGTGGTACTAACTTCATGCAACCAAAGTGGTAACTATGGGGTTCTTTTTAAGGCGCAACACATGGCTCAGCAGTGGCAGCAGCCACACTGATGTAATAGTGAAGTAGTGTAGGAAATAACAGGAATTGAGAAAAAAAGATAACAAGTAAGGAAGCTGAAAGGAGCTAAAGCAATTTTTGTAGACAGTTATATACCTTGTGCATATTTCACTCTAATTCAACAAAACTGAAAGAGAAAGGCGGACAGACGCAGAGATGCACATGTCCTTACGTGCAGCGCCACAAATCACTGACCTGTGGCCAGAAGGAATTGCAACCCCACACGTCACTGCACGGGTTGCCCAGAGGCAGTAACTCTTACAGCAATCAGGATTATCTTATCTGTATTTCACTATGAGACAGCCAGCAGGTATCACCACAGAGAGAGCAAAAATGCAGGGTTGTGTGATCCTGCATACCGAGTCTGCAACCCTGAACTGAGCTGAATTTATCGCAAACAGTCTGAACATCAGTGTACCAGATTTACAGGTCTAGGTTTGGCAAATTTGATGTCAGTTTAGAGAGTTTATATGTAAAGCACGGGTCCACCCTTGGGGATTGTTCCTTTTAGGGGTTCATGTCACCTCATTTTACCTATCCAAAGTCTGTATTATCAAGGCCAAAGATTTGAGCTCCTTTTTAGCCAGAGAGATAAAGATGTCTTTCATACTTTTTATCAGATCGGTTTCTCTCTAGAGGTGTCTTCTTTTGCTGACTAGAAATATACTTTTGAAAATTGCGCACTAAATGTCTGCATTTTATCCATTTAAATTTAAAAGAACTTAATTCCACTACAAGAAAGGAATATTTTTTGTGAATGATTGTCAAGCCTGCCTGTGTATGATCTATGTATGTTGTCTGATTGCCCTTCTGTGGAAAATTACCTCAATTTTCAGCTGTCCTCTTATTAAGACTCAGTTCCACAGGGTAAGCATTAAAATACAGAGAGGTTTACAACATACTCAAAATTAGTGCATGATTAAACACTTTCTTGGAATGAGAGTCAACTTTTTTCTTTCATCATTTTACAAAAGCTTGATACTCTGACTGTCTTAACGAAACAAAAGCTGCGAGTACAGAAATACAGCAAATTCATTACTGAACACAGCCTTCAATTAGTGCTGAAGACTGAATACAACACCTGCTGTCACCACTGTAGCCACTTTCCTTTCCCTCCAAGCTGTGGGACAGTTGCTGTTCTCATACTGTAGTCAGATAGGCAAAGCTGGTAGCAGCATTGTAGAGGAGAGAGAGGTAATCAGCTGTTGTGTGTGGTTAATTGAAAAACCTATGCTTTCTACACCTGTAATTCTTCTCCCTTGTTTCATCTCTAGTATTTTTTATTGTTTTATATAGCACCAACTTCAATGCTTTTGATATGCAGTGTATGTATTATGGAAGTGAGGTTATAACTGCTTTGGCTTTCTGTATCTCTCAAGCTTTCTTTGCAAGGACAAGAGCCTGGGTTGACAGTGTGATTAATTGGAAATCATACTGCCAAACCAGTGGTAGGGAGGACAGGTCCTGCGAAGCACAGGTAACTCACAGAAACATTTTCTAACTTTTATGTACTTAATGTTAAAGCTTAATGTTAGATCTTAAAAATGTTGTTCTTTGCAAATATTATGACTAGGTGTAGATGTGATTGTCCATGCTTCAGTGGCTGTAATTCCCAGAGCTAGGGAATTCTATTTTTTTAAGAAAGAGATTGAAGTTCTATCATTTAAGTTTTCAAAACTATCACCACAGTCTCTAGATCTTCTAGAGCCCTAAAGACAATAGGATATTGGATAACTTCATACCATATGTAATGAATTATAAGAACTAATGACATCCAACACACATTCCCGAGGCACAGGTGTTAATGAGTTACCTATTATATACAAGAAAGAGTCAGATTTGATAACTACATATTTTACTTTTACAAAAGCAGAAATAAACGTTTTTTCCCACAGTAAGTCTTCTCTGGGTTGATGGTGTCTAGCTGTGTTTCCTCTTAATATCTCTCACCCTATTCATTCTTCCCACCTCAACACTTCTAGACCCCTCTCTTCATGGAATCCTATAATCGTAGAATTGTAGAATCATAGAATGGGTTGGGTTGAAAGGGACCTTTGAAGATCATCTATTTCAACACCCCAGCCATGGACAGGGCCATCTTTCACTAGATCAGGCTGGTCAAAGACCCAGCCAACCTGACTTTTAACACTTTGAAATTCAGTCTGTTAATCCCAGGATTGCTTGAACTATTGGAATGGTCCCAGCCTGTGTTGTCTGGCAACCAGGATTTTGTTGTATCTTTCAAGTCATTTTATCTTTTTCCAAAGTCCACATTGTATTTACCTGTCCCATTTACCCCTTTTGCCCAGCAAAGTTTGCCAATAAGCCCCCCTAAGGCTCCTTATCCAATTTGTCTTCTATATCCTGCTCAATCTCTTTATCCTATGATAATGAAACAGATTCACTCCTTCAGCAGCCCTCTCCCTCCACAATATATTCTCGCTGTTTATAATCCATATGTCGCCACAGCCCCAGAAGCCCTGAACTGAATACATTCCATTTCTGATTTTCTAGAGTGAAATACGGAACTCTTCAGAGGTTACCGTTGCTGAAATGTAAAATGTCAATTTTCAGCACATCTGATGAGCAGGGATTTTTCAAAGGCATTTAAAATTAGATAAATTTTGGCAGAATTCCCTAAGACAAATAAAGACAAAATAAGCTATTGTAACAAAGGGGTTCTTTCTCAATACTCAATTTCAGGTTCAAGCTTAAATACATTTTAATCATATATATATTGAAGGAAATCTCTTCATTTCCTTGCTAGAAGACCCTTGGGGAAATATGAACTCTCTTACAAGAAAAATCATGCTCCAGAGGGAAAAATGGAGACCTTCACAACTCGAACTGGGGAAAATTCCTTCCTCATTTCACATCTGGTTCAGCTTTTTGACCTTAAATATGCAAACAAGATGCAATAACCAGAAAAACAACACATTTTTATGATAATTTCCTGCACCAATATTCCTTCTTCATCAGCTTCCTTCTAACCAAGATGAAAATCCTACAATTCAGAGACTATAAACATTTTACAAAACTAGATATCAAATGCTTTCATACTAGGAGAAATTCCTTCTGCATATAAGTAATAAAAGCTTTAAAGCACGATATTAGAGTATTTGTTGCATGATGTAAAAATAAAGTGATCGATATTTATTTCAGTCTTACTTTTTGTTTTGGCAAAGTGAGTTTTAGTGTGTAATCCCACATTGTAACAGTTTGCACTGACTGTTTTTATCCAGCTCTTTTTTCATTCCTTGGAAACTTTTTTCTTCTCTGTCTTACTACTCTGGTTTTAGTATTAACTGTACATTCTAACTGGAATTCCCTGTCTATATCCTGACTTTTAGGCACAAATCAAACCCACTTTTTGCTAATTCTACCTGATTTCTGTTAGAAAGAAAAAAAATCCCAAATTGTATGGAACTGACGTATTGGTTTCATGCCAGCACAAACCAAATCACAACAAGACGGCTATGATGCAGCCAGATTTGATCCACATTCGTTAATGACCCATTTTCAGGAAAGAATTTGTAAAGATTTGTTCATATGTTGACTGTATTTACATACAGTTTTAGTAACAATAAATTACAGTGGATGTCAAAATATTTCATGCAACATGTTTTGAGAGGTCAATGGTTTCTCTATTTTGAAATGAGTGTCTTCAAATTTACAAATAATTACTCTATTGATTGTAACATTATTCAATATAATAATCCTGTTTGCCTTTATTTAAATTAAAAATACATGGAAATAAATATATTTAAATAATGTTTACTATATTGTTGACATCTATACATTTAAAATTACTTTTCTATTAATTTAGATTAATATTCTATGGATCTCTGTACATACATTTATATATATTGATACACGCATACACAGTAAAATACACTGACTATGAAGTCCCAGGCTGCCCAGGCTGGAAAAATTTCATTGTTCAGGGACAGGTTCTTCATAGCATTATGTAAATTGTCTTGTCTACCACGGTGGTGGCATTCTAGTGCTTGTAGTTGAACTGTTTCTAATGGGGGCACAGAGATCGGTCTCTCCAGTGTCTAAAAATGGTTATAGCTCTGTCCCTGGGTGCTAAAAATAAATAAATTAATAAATAAATAAAGACACAATTGTTTCTGAATAGTGTCTAAGGGTATTAAAATAACCTTTTATATTATCATTTATCTTCACTATGAGCCAAGGTTTTCAGAAATGTACTACCTACCCAATTTAGTACGTCATGCCCGTGGTGTCTTTTACTCAAGATAAATAAAACTAAAGTTTCTCAATTAATTACGAGTTTTCATGATTCCACTGTCAGACAAATTGATTCTGTTTTACACTCAATTTGATTTTGCGTTGGACAGCAAATGACTTGGTTAGAAAATAAAGAAAGGTGGTTTGAACAGGGTTTTAATTAATTCCATTGAAAAGTGCCTCAGATGCAATGTACCCTGAAGAAATACTTCTCCAACTATATTCAATAAAAGCTGTTTATCAAAGTAATTATTTCCTTTAGGGAATTTCATAGAATTTTCTCTTTAGATATATGAAGGCTCAAAGAAACAAGCTTTTACTTCTGCGACCTTGAAGAAACCCTTTAGTTTGAACCATTTATTTAATCAGTGGGAAAAAAAAAGTTTTATTTTTAAAAGTTTTTTGATGCCTGAGATAATAAATCTTTTAGCAGATTAACGCTTGCAGCTCTACTGAAAAGTTCCTGTCTTTATCCACAGTATTGGAGCTCTGCTGAAGGCTTCCTGTCTTTATCTACAGTACATATTTCCAGGTATAGTTTGTATAGATTACAAAGGATATAGGATATAATCTATAATACAGAGCTATAATGCCTTATTTCTTTTTTTTTTTTTACTTTATATAGGAACAATGCTTTCAATTCAATAGTTGTATAGCTAAAACCTCTTGCATCTACAGTTATGTATTATTTTTAAAAATCAGGGAACATTCTGTTAACATTAAGTACTTTTGATTGGCAATGTTGAGAATGACGGTGATGTTGACTTGCTTATTTCAATGGCTTGCTAGACTGGGTCTAGCATTAAATCAGGAATCCATTTGGCTTCCCAGACATAAGATCTCTAATATGTAGTTGGGCAAATCATTGCAATGTTTTTGATTGATGACTCCCTTTTAATAACTTACCTAAGGAAGTCTAAACCAGAAGGGGAAGAGTTTCCATGGAAAGCCAAAGTCAAAGAAGAAATCAAACCACCTTCATCTGTATACACCCAGAAAATATTGACTATAATAGAAAATCTTTCAGAGACAGTTATATATGCATATATATGTACATCAAGACTCTCATATATGTAGACATACACACCCCACTGTGGTGGATAAAGGTGACAGGGATGAGAAATCTCTTTTATTTTATTCACTTTTATTCACTTGTAATGCTTCCATTTCACCGTGCTTATATCTTATTGAGAAGACTTGTGAGCAAACTGGTTTCTAAGCTGTTTCATGTGAATTATTGTATGTTAGAAAGTGAGACTAAATTTGTATATTGTACACATACATATTTGCATATTGCCTTAGTGGCAAGGGAAGAAGTTTCAGGTTGTTATTGTTTTGAGGTTTTTTTTTTTTAAATGCTGCAGCAGAGGAAGTTTCAAGGTTTTTTTAAATGTTGAATGAGTTAGAATATAAACATTTTAAGAAGACTGAAGGCATGTGGCAATTTTGGGGTTGGCTTGGTTTGGTTTGGTTTGGTTTGGTTTGGTTTGGTTTGGTTTTAAAGAAAAAAACAGCTTTCCTTCTTTTAGCAAATTTCAGCAGAGAGTCTACAAGCATAAAGACAAAATGAATTGTATTTAATAACTGTCAATTACCTGACAAAGCATTTTTTTCTCTTTTCATTTTCCACTAAAAATTTTTCAGATGTTTTTATGGAAATCAAATTCCTTGTATGTACTAACTTATATTTCTGAGTCTTTATTTCTCCTTCTCCGTGTTACACTTAGAGAATAAGAGAAGAATTTATTTTTTCTCTCCCCTAAAAATTCCACATCTAGAACCACAACTTCTTCTCCAGCTTGCAGTGATATTTTCAATACTGTGTCCTGATTGGAAAGATAGCATTTAACATGTTAGTTGGTTGTGATTTTTTAACTCAGGCAAGCAGTAATACTTGCTTGTTACCCTAAGGTTGCATATTTAACTTAAAATGAAGAATGATGAATACACTCTTTTTGCTACTGTGATTTTCCAGCAGGATAAAATGTTAGCTTCTAGCTTACTGGTTGATTCACAAACATTGAATCTCATGAGCTTTTATCAGAAAAGTTTTACAAGTTATTTTCATTTCATTGTACATAATAAGTATCATCTCTAGTTATTTTCAATATGTAAAGAAAAATATGATTGTGGGTTTTCTTGGGGGAGAACCCAAATCAAATACTTTACTGTTGATAGATATTATTTTGATGAGTGCATCATGAGTAAAAAAAACCTCTTTGAACATCAGATTATGAGCAGAAATATTGTCTTTAATGTAAGGTGGTCATAATTGTAACCTGTCATTGTGATCAGTAGTTTCTTTTTACTATAGCAGAACTCTTTTATTACTACTAAATAACTTTAAAGTTCCCACAAGAAAAGGTTTTTCAAAATGAGGTGGAATGATGAGTTACTATATTACTCATATGTTTAACACACAAACACTTAATAATGCAGATATTACATTTTTTGATGACCCTGTGCAATCATTTTTTATGTAATAATGTTTACCAGAAACAGTAATTTTCTTTTATTGATTCACTTATTATACCTGTCTTTCATTTTAATATCCTTTCAGTTTAAAGTAATCAAGAATAATTATTGGTCGATCATTAATTACTCCAGTTCCATAGGTCTTCTAGAATAAATTTATGTCTGTTCAGATTTTGTAAATATTTCTTCATCTGTCCTAAATAGTTATGTATATAATTTCATACTTTGAGGCTTAATTTATGTCACAGACTTTCTTAGGCATTTGCAAGTACTGATTTTGATCCTTTACTTATTTATTTATTAAAATAGTTGCTGATTAATATCTATTTTCTTGTTATATACACCTATTTTATTTTCTCCATGAGTCAAAGGGGGGTTGTTGTGGTGGTGGGTTAAACTTGACTGACTGCCACATCCCCACCCAAATGCTCTCTCAGTCTCCCTCCTCAACAGGACAGCGGGAGAAAATAAGATGGAAAATCTTGTGGATTAAGATAGAGTTTAATAAGAAAAGCAAAAGCCACGGTCAGAAGACAAGTAGAAACAACTTCCCATTGGCAGGCAGGTGTCCAGCCACTTCTTGGAAAGCAGAGCCTTAGCCTAACAGTTGTGTGGGAAGTCAAACTACAAATGTCCCTGCATCCTCCTCCTTTCCTTCAGCTTCTGTAGCTGACCACGACATCATGTGGTGTGGGATTTCTCTTTGATCAGTTGGGGTCAGCTGTCCTGGCTGTGTTGCATCCCAATTTCTTGCCCACTGTCAGCCGATGGGTCTCTGGGATGGGGAGGATAGGCTGGAGGGACAGCCTTGCTGCTGTGCAGACACTGCTCAGCCACAGCCAAAACACTGTGTTACCAGCCACAAATGTTCCAGCCACAAATGCAAAGAACAGCACCTAATGGTCTTCTCTAAGGAAAGTTAACTCCATCCCAGCTAGACCCCGTACAGTTATCCTGGTTCTCAAGGTCTAGGATATGATAAATAAGTTGTGTGGGAAGATATATGTGTTTTATTAAAGACAGAGGTAGCCAGGTTATTCAAGTAACCCACTTATACTGCTGGATTGATTAACATAACTAGCTTAAAACTCAGATAAATTTCTCCAGGTTGCGTGCACAGACAAGATTAGGTTTGTGAGCTCACAGATTTGTAAACAAAAAAGCTAAATAATCTGCTAACTAAAAACATTCTCGGTGCCTACACAGCTTTTTGACTCTCCTCAATTAGCATTCTTCCTTTTTTGTTTCAAGTGTTTCTGTTTTTTCCCGTTTCCTTTTGTTCCAGACTTGATTTCTTATAAACAATCTTTAAATGTGTTTGTGATTCTTCAGTGACTCGTTCCTGCCTTTACATAATAGTTTCTTAGATGACTGAGAAGCCTCTCATTAAATCTCCTCAGCCATATTTTCTTACATTATTTTTCTCCCTGCTTTCATACTTCAAAACAATCACAATATCTTGAACTTTAATTACAGCAGTTTGCTTTTTCCTTGCAAGCAGAATTTGTTTGTTATGCATCTTCAATCCTACTTTTGGAGAAATCCATAGGAACTCAATTTCTGATGTTTGTGGCTCCAAGATATACCTTTAATTATCTTCAAGATTGCATTCTTGAAATATGCTTATCTACTACGACACATTTTGTGTACTTATGGTATGAATGAAAATTAAATAAACAGAATAATCTTTTATAATAAAAAAATCCTTGAGCTATGCCCCCAAAATGCCCCGTAGTATAGTTTTTGCAAACCCTATGAACTTTCACAGAAATGCACTTTTCTTGGCATTCTTGGTCATCATGGTGCATTCTAATTTCTCTGTTTTTTCTTAATTAATTACTTTTCCATTCACCTTGGGGGTGGATGGGTGAATAAAAAAAAACCACCTGTCTTAATAAAGTTATGTCGAACAAGTAAAGATTAAAATAAAGTCAGAGAAATTATTATTATATTCCTTTGTTTTCCTAATTAATTCAGCTAACAAGGAGAGATCCAGGAAGATCTGTTTGGACTCAAAATTGTGAAAACAACAAGTTTTCCAGAACCAAGAACATTGATGCCAAAATTTACTACAGAAAGGATCAAATGAAACACCCATCCATGAATGTTGCATTGGATCACATTGACTGTGATATATATGGTGTTGTTTATACTGCAGATTCTAGTGCTTCTTAATAATAATTTAAGGTGTTGCAATGATAATACATTAATAACAGGTTTAAATTTGTGTCGCAGTCTTTCTTAGTAATTTGTCTTGTCTCCATTTAATGTACAGTTCTTGACCATTTTGAGGAAGGGGAAGCAATCTGGCACCTCTGAGTGTTGTAGCCGTGGTTCTTCAAAATTCCTGCTCTAGAACTAGCTCTTAAGTGCTTTAGTTGGTATATCTTTTCTGTATTCTGTGTTGGTTTCTCTTTTCTATATTATAGTCATTTGTTTCTTGCAAAATTACTAGCTGTATATCCACTGGAAAAGACCTTTTTTATTTTTCCGTAAGAACTAGAATTAATAAAGATAGATATTGCACAAAGCATAAGACTCCAGTTTTTCACAGTCCCGGAATACTTAATCCCTCTCCTATGATTCAGCAGTATCTAGAAGTGTGCCAACATACAAACTGTAGCCGCTCCAAAACACAAGCTAAGTTTATGTTTGCGGTCGCTCTCTTTGATCGTTCTTAGAAGAAATAAATAAAAGTTCAGATCCTTCGGGCCTTTCCAATTTTGGATAAAATTAGAAAATAGAATTGCAAATAATGAATAGAGTAATCCTGACTTTCTTACTACCCTGGGAAGTCAGGTAAAATATTGTCAATATTCACAGCAGACTTGGGGTGATTGATCTTCAGAAGCACTGGGCCTTTCGATGCAGAGGTATGCTACCTTTTCCAGCTTTCTGCAATGAAGAGGGACCATCCTCCATCTTTCTGTCTTTTACCTTGTCTCCCACACAAGCAACAACCTCTTTATCTTTATTTCTGCAGCTTCAGGTATCGTTGCCATGCAAACACTTCCATAATTGGTATTGTACAAGTGGGAATCGCACAGTACAGGACTCCTGACGGAGAACAGTGTGGAAGAGGAGAAGGAAACATGGGGGTCAGTGATGGTCTGAATGGGATGAGAAAAGCTGTTCTGAAGGTGAAGGGAGCCTAGGAGTTAGGCTGGAAGGGAAGAGTAGGAGAAAAAAGGAAGGAAGAGGCTGATCTAAGAAAAAAGAGGCTGATCTGAGTTGATCTTCAATGAGTAGAAGGTGGTGGTTACTGTTACGTAAGGCACTTTTGTATAGAATAATAATTCTTACCCACGAAGAAAATGTAGCACGATCCAGGTAAGGGAATATCTTGCATGCTACATTTGGCTGGGAGGCCACTTACTAGGGCACTCTGATAAGGTTCTGAAAAGGAGAGAAAAAAACAAACAATCGAAACAAAATAATAAGGTGTTGCTATGATAAGTTTTAGGTTCTGGTATATAAAGCATATATGTGACTTAAGAGCTATATAAAGCAATTGCTATATAAAGCACTATATTGCTATATATATTATATAAAGCAATATATTGCTATATAAAGCAATAATGTGACTTCTAAGACCTTCTAAACTTGCAAAAGTGCTATATTGCTTCAGATTGGAAAAATCAGTTAATTAATGGAAATTTGTTCTTTATATTGCTTGCCTCGCTTGTTGCTAAGAAAATAGCTGAACCCAAGTTAACGTGGCTGAATTGCTGCTACTTTTCATTGCTACCATTATATTTTACAAGCGTACCAGTAAAATAAATATTTACATTTATTTGAAATTAGAAATAATAATCACATTTAATTTTCCGTGTCTTATACTGAATTTCATCATGAGGTACTGGAAAAAAATCTGAAAGACTATTTAAATTGGAGTTTTGGGATTAGAGCTATTAACCAGAGTTATTTTAACCCGAGAGATTGATCTGATTTTGGATGAGCACAAGAGTTGGTTCTGCCTGCCTAAGTGATGTTATTCAACACCAGTCTAAGAGTATTACAGGTCGCTTTTGCAGCTGTAGTTCTAAAGACAGTTGATTATTAAAATACCTATTAGTAGGAAAATTGGGCCAAATTCGTTCATGGTTAGTAAACCCACTGAAGCTGAAGAAGTTCTATGAGGGTTGAATTCTACCTTGAGTATCTGTCTAATATGAGCGATGAGGTACATTTTAGATTTAATATAAATGCTGTAATCCTAGAACTTGCCCTAGCACTGATAAATTGGGTATGTACTCAAGACTGGTTTATGAATGATGGAATACATTTCAGCTTAATATAAATGCTCTAAAGCAGGAAGTGACCCTTTCACTGACAAATTGGATAAACTCTCAAAACCTGATTTGTCCCTGACATAACCTTACTGACTCTAGTGTGGTAAAAATATATTGCAAGACCATGACATACAGTAATTATTCATGTATATTTTAGACAGAGGTTGTGTAACATGATCTTGAATTTATAGAAAATTTTGTGTGAGGAATCCTTAAAATGACCCTTTATTTTCTTATATACTTTACTAATTGTATAAATTGATTCTCAGTCATCTGTGGGAATTCTTTGTTGGCACTCAGTATTTTACAGTACTTGAAACCTTATACAGCTCAGTGGACTTCAACCTTATTATCCTAATGGGTTATGCTCACTTTTCCTGCTAATGTTAAATTAAACCTTCTTTTGGCATTTGTAGTAGATCTTTGCCAATCCCTCTGTTTTTGTTTCAATTAAACAATTCTCTCTCTAAAAAAAGAAAAAAAAAAATAAAGCAATCATTTAAGGTATATACCAGTTGATAACAAAATCTCTTTATTACATATTCACTAGTAGAAAAGGTATTCCATGTGTTCCAATGGAAGGCAGAAGACAGCGAATGAGGGAAACTATAAATAAGAAGATCTTCAAGAAGTAAGGGAACTTTGGGTGAGCATTCTAGATTTTTGATATTGCATTAAAGAAAAATAAGCAAGAAGATGAACCTGTAACACATTTTAGGTTGTCATTTGAAATGTATTTTTTTATTATCACACTTGGTGTTATCTTCCCCTTGACCTTCTATTTAATATTCTTTAACTTCTACTTTTATAAAAAATCAGGATGCATTCACCCTTCTAATGTGTCTGTACAAAATAAACACAAAATTAGAAATGTTTAATTGGACACCAGGCCATTGAAAGTAATGGCTTCAGATATCTGTTTTAAGTAAAAATCGAGCAGGTCAAGTAGCATAAAATTTTTATGTGCTGAAAAATATGTACACAGAAATTGTTCTTTATGTTTTACTAAAGTATAAGGATTCATTACATTTGCTACTTCAATTCCATATCTGAGACCTCAGAGAGCTTTATGGCCCCCAAATTAGGGATTTACATTTCTAGAGCAAAACTTACAGATTGGATGTTTTGTGTTTCCAGGTCCGGATTGATTAAATAACAGCGTATTTCTCTCTACACCGGTTATCAGGTAGCAGTATTTCCTTAAAAATCCTTATTACTCCTGCAGTTTTGAATAATTAAATCTTCTCTACATGCGTATCTCTAGGTTTCAAGAAACTAGTCTATCTCTGAGGAATCTCTGAAATTGTAAATTCCTTTGGCCTAAAAAACAATTGAACTAAAAGCTTATACGTTCCATCAACATGTGAAGTCCACCCAACACTATATCTAGTATATATGTAAGTATATTTGCGAGAACATTATGATTACAGTTCAAAATATCTTCTAAAAGAGAATACTAGCAGATTTTCAGAACAGAGACTCTCCTCAAACATGTTTTCCTTGATATTTCCTTCAATGAAAGATTATTGTGCAAATTATGAAGTTCAGTTCACGTTAAATTCAATGCTCCACAATTTATTTAACTTTTTAAATAAGAAATTATTCTTCTTTGTGTTTTCATTGTTCTGTAGGATGCATTCTTCTTTTCTTATTTATCTCTTTCCTTTCTTCATTTAAATCTTCTCCTTCTGTAAGCTTTTTGGAGTATTTCTTATGGTATTTTTCTTCTTTTTAATCATTTTGCTTTTTTTTTTTTTTTATATTACTCCTTATTTTTGACCATTCCTCATTTTATCCATCATCTATGTGTATGGTTCGTTTCACATTCTTTTAAGAGAAAATATTCTGCCAAGAATGAAATGAAGCTGTTTTCAATGACTACAATGAAGTTGGTGGATTTGGGGAGGAACATTTTTTTGTCATTACATTACTTACTCAATTTTGTATTGGCTGCAAGAGATTTTGCTTTGTTTGTTTTGTTTGGGTTTTTTTCATCTGAAATCAAACAGAATTTAATTCAGGTCCAATTAAGTCAAATCTTACTCTATGAGAAAACTCAGGCTTGTCCTACAGGTTAGCCACCTTCTTTTAGATTATACAGCTGGGTCATGGTTTTTGGCCTTAAAAATGTCTTTCTTTATAGAAAGTCAGGTTTATTTATTTTGGTGTGTGATCATAATTTAAAAAAACCCAACCAATACATGAAAAAAAGGTTTTTCCCATTTTGCAGAATCTTGTCAAGTTGATCTACTAATAATAGCTTTTAAAAACGAAGCAAGAATGTTCCTTTTTTCTTCATGTTGAAACAGAATAATAATTAGCTATTGCTGCTCACCAGCACAACACTGGTAAGGATATGTCAAGTTTCATACCACAATTCAAAAACTCAACCCAGAATATCAAACAAAACAATATTTTAGAAAATTGTGACATTTCATCCTGGTGTAGATTGGGATCAAGACTACGTGGGAACATAGCTAATTCTGTTGATAAGAAAATTAAAAATAATTAGGAACACATAAAGAATCAGAAACAGCCTAACACAGAAAGTCTACCGAACGCCTGTAATTATGTTTGAAGTGTCAAGAATCACAGTTTAATGAAAAGGAAATGTTTAGCCTCTGAATATATATTTTAAATTTACGTTTTAGTTTTCTTATGGGTTCTTTTAGAATTAGCTTTATAATTAATATTTTTAATATTTTGTAATAACTGGCTGCAAAAATTCTTACATTTATCTACAGTCTCTGCATAGTTGCTCGTCAACTATAATTTAAAAAATATTTACCACAAAAATTCACTAATAATTAGAAAGATATTAACAGATTACAGCAACAAGAATTAATTTCTTAACTTTTCAAGTCTCTTTACAGACCAATGCACATTTGACCCAGTTATCGAAATATGGCTAGGAAGACAGAATTTTTTAGCCTTCTACATTTTTTATTGATTTTTTTTTTAACAAGTCAGTCACATCTTGAAGATTATTCTCTGTAAATTTGCTGTACTTACATACATTGAGTATGAAATTTCCAAATATATAGAATGTGGGTCACTTAAATCCAAACTATTAAATAGCTTTTACAGACAGAAATTATTTTTTATTTTAATCTGCATAGCCTCTGATTTTCTGCTGTGCCTAATGTTTTTAAAAACATCTTGCATAATTTTTCAGTTAAGGTTATACAACTTTCCTAAGAAATTTAATTACTCTTAAAACCATGGTTCAGGTAGACGTAGCTTTGTCCTAAATGAGCATCCTCCAATATGAGCTATGGATATATCAGTTTTAATACTTTTAGAAATATTTCGGTTAGATGAACTGTATGTCATGCTTGATATGGAATATTCATCATTAGAGGGCTCCTTGTCATCCATATTGATATTTTCACTATTAGTCTTTGTCTGAAAAGGCAAGCTAGATAATGTGACAGGAACGCATGTTAAGAAGAAGCATGTTTTACAAATGATATGGCAAGGACAGGTTAAGGCATAATAGGGTTCAAATCATGGATGCAATCTCAATATGTTCTACAACTTTACTTATAACAGGCAACCTCTGGCTTTTGCTGGTTTGATAGGTGTTTGATATTCCGCAGCCAGAGTGAGGTTAATGTGAAGTTTGACTCTACCGACTCGTCAGCTGAGCTATTCTATCAATTAATAGGGTTATCCATCACATATGCATTATCACTCAGAGGTGTAAAATGTGTCCTACTTTAAAGAGCACATCAATTTTTGAGTCATGAAAAAATGTCCTATGCCACTATTCACAGGCAGGAAAGAAATACTAAAACTGGCTTATCCCCATTTGTTGATAGCGATGAAAGTGGTTTGGAAACATACAGGTAGCCGTCATGGCAACCAGCTGAGTCTCCTCAGTTCCTCAACTGCTTGAAGGATTTTTCCATTCCAGTATGAAAAGCTGGTTTTGCCCTTTCTGTATCCAATGATATGGCCAAAACATATTGAGAACTTTTAAGCCCCCTGTTAAATGTCCAGCTCGGTTCACAGTGTTGGGATCTGCCTACAGCTGCCTACTCAGCAGGAATTCTGTCAGTGGTGTCTTTATTAATGACTTCAAGAACTGTGTGGAGATAAATACAGAGCAGGGGCATGACCTAGCTTTTTACAAGCTGTGCTGCCACACGTTTTATATAAGTCATTGTCAAATGGGAGAAAAATCTTACCAGCTCTCCACAAAGTACAGCAGACAGCACCTGTGGTTTTCTGAACCCTCTCTCTGTATTCCATCAAACAACCGTACCAACGCGCGCCACTGAGATACCGTACTGTGTTCTGGGATACAGTCGGCAGTAGAGATACGGCTTTACTGACAAAAGATAAACACACACCATATTTTCCAGAGTCTAAATCATCCTATATTAGAAGTAGGTATTATGAGATGGTAAGCGTTTATAAGGACAATAATACAAACATGGAGTGCTTAAGAAAATAAGCACTCAAACAGATCACTTCAAAACACAGGTAATATTGTCATACCTGAAGAAATCAACACACGTTTAACATTGCTCTCACTTGTAACATCTGAGATGAGAGATTTACCCATTGCGGCCCACTAGACTTTCATGTCTTTCAGGCATCTTAGCAATGAAGGAAACACTAATCTAGTGCATGGTGGAAATACCTTTCTATTCCACCTCAAGCACAGTCAGCAGACTTTTGAAATAAAACATTCCCAGTAAATCTCATCCAGCAAAACTTACCTTATGAACTCTTGACTCAATAATCTCTGAATAAGTACATATTCATGAGAGCCATCATACAACAAATGATTGAACAAAGAATTCATAATTTGGGAAAGATGAAAACAGATTCTGGATCATTTTCATCAACTACTGGAAGTTTTGGTCTGTAGGAACCAAATACTAAGAGATTTACTTAAAGTCTGGGGCACTCTATGTAAAAATGTGTAATATTGAGAAAGTAGAACTGAACAAATGCAGTCCAAGAATAAGGAGTCTTTGGAATAATTACCTTAATTTAAAAATTTGAAAAATACAAATATATGCAATTAATTACCTGCAATTTGATATTTTTAAAATACACATTTTATGTCAATGCACAGTTATATTCCTCATTAAAAAAAACTCCTATACAACACACCATGTTCTATCTTACACGTGGCTTGTACTTGCTAGCTTCAGACCATGAGAGAAACTTTAATTTATTTTTTTTCTGGAATTCCCCATGCAGATTAAATTTCTACTAACTTTAGTGGACCTTTACTCTTAGTAACTGCATGCAAAGGTATTTTTTTCCACATTGCTTTTGAAAGAGATGCATATGACAAAAACATTTAAGTATAAACAATAAAAATACATATTTCTTTCTTTAGACACAAAGCAAGATATTGGCAAAAGTTACAAACTCAATTACTTTATCTAAATTTAATTACGATATGACTAAATGAGATGATTCTTTGAAAAGCTATTTCACCACATACAGATTCTGTGTTATGTTGACTTTTATGTCAAATTCATAGGTTTTGTTCCCTGAAAATGAATCAGATTCATAGAGATATCCAGATTAAAAGGTCTCTGAAAGTAGTGAGTAGTTGCAGAGAGGATTCCACTTCATATACTTACTCTGTCTCAGCTGTACTTCCAAAAACCTCTTTTTTTTCCTTTTGTTTCTATTGATGCTTACAAAAGGAGAATGTGTTTTGATAAAACGAACACACACACACACACAAATTCTACAGTACTGTTTTTATAATAAGTCTGAGATAAGTAAGTCTAGGAAGGCATTGTAGCATCTCGATGTGACAAAAATATTGAATATCAGATACTGTAATATCTTCAATGCAGTGTAACTTCAAGATAACTGCAGAACAAGCAAGAGTGACAAGAAAGGGAAGCTTGAACGCTAAACAGACAGAAAGTAGTGGCATATAATTTAGGAGGCACCGACATAAATAACACAATTCTGGATTAAATAAACCACAAAAATCTGTATAAAATTCCGGATCAGGTAAATCAAGAAAATATCACAAACCTCTGCACCACATGCTTTATGAAAATGAATCAATGGGCTGGACTATGAGGGTATTTGAACAAGAATCAGGAAAATTATTTTGGTTCAATGCTTTATCCTTTGTTATATTCTGGAAAGAAAAGAGGTATCTTCATCACTTATAATCAGCATATCCCTCTAAAGCAATAATCAAGCATGCCAACAAAGTAGAGATGCTTGAGATATAAATGTGGTGAACAATCTTTTCAACACACTTTACTTTAGCAAGTAATAAACAAGGAAAACCTATTAAAGCTTCAAATGAATAACAGAGGAGAAACACTGATAGTAAAAATATGCTTTTTATTCAAACCATGTGATGGTTGAAAGGTAGATATAGAAAATATTAATCAGCTTATAGTGTATGCACCATTAATTGCCAAAATCTCCCTAACTAGAAATGTGAATGCAAAGCCATGCTAAGACAAAGGAGGAATATTTGAAAACTTTTAATTAAAATATATTTAGAATGCATCCTGAGAAGAGTCATTAGGAAGAAAGTGATAAATTACAAAAAGATAAAATCTATAATAAGACTACCTTTTCTTGAGAGTCATATAGCTATGAAATGAACAAATATAGAAAAATAATAATTTATATTTGTACTCAAAGAAAAGAAACTTTGAGTTAGGTGAGGAACGCAGACAATTTATCTGTCAGTATCACCATATTCTTTCCTGTGATGAAGAGAAATCTGCTCTGAGCTATTTTCTGCAGAACTCTTCCACTATAACAGTGATTTCTCTTCATGCAACCCTGCCTGATTCCTTGCCAAAGGCATTGCTTCTCTGTCCTTGCAGAATCCTTTATCGCCCCTACCTGTTTCCATCTGCACTTAATTTCATACTTTCTACTTTCTCCCTTTTGCCTTCATAAAAGATCTAAATAACTATGTATCCATGTATTCATACACATACCAACTACTGTAGCCTTTCTTCCCACATCTCCCTTGCTTTTGCATTGAAGGAGTCTTTCCTTCCTCCCCCCCAACAGTAATGATTTTGTAATTACTTATCAGCCGGGATCAACTGTAGACATAAACAAGATAAGTAGTTGCCTGGATCGATGTGCTGCCAAGGGTAACAAAATATTTATGACGCTACTGAGTTTGCTCTGAAATGCTGGAAAACTCACTTTTTCACTAATACAGGTCTGGAGAAAAAGGTCAGAAGCTGTGAATAATGACCACTGCTCCTACAGGAGAGCTCTCACTTTTCACAACAGCACCAGTAAGAATAGGGAGCCTAACACCTTCCTCGTGTTTGGCTTCATACCTCCAATGCACATTTTGCATCCTAATGCAAATGCAAAGGACCTAGGAACAAACACATCTTGAGAAATAGTAATTTTGTCTGGACTTCACCTAAAGGTGACATTTGAGCAACCTACTTTTATCATGTTTATGTAAAAAGGGCATTTACAACATTTAGACAGGTTTGAAATTCTTCCTGAAAGAAATGCTCCTTTCACCCTGTATCACCCAGAGAAAGCTGGAAAATTCCAGACATTTCTAAAGCATCCACATCAATAATAATGAAAATTAAGACAAATTTAATGTTCTACCTGTTTGATCTCTATAAGTTGTTATTACCTGTAATTTGGTGAAAACTTCTCTTGATAATGTTTTCATATCACTCCCAAAATTTTAATTCAGATAGTTGTTTCAATTTTCCTATTCTATCTAACATGACACTGAGATTTCAGTGGTGCTTTTTCAAATGAACTCAATCTTCAGCAGGACCATTTCATTGTTTACTAGAAGTTTGTGCCAGCACATCTTTTCATTCTTAACATAATTTCTTAAAATAAAAATATGTAAATAGAGGGTTTTTATAAAGACAATGAGCATTATCATTATTAAGAGATGTTAAAGAAATGTCAAAATATAGCTACTAGTGCATTACTATGATACTAGTTCCTGAGCTAAGAGTAATATTGCTATCCATATGAGTTGTTTCTCAATCATGTCTTCCATAGAATTAATTTGTGGGGTAGTATAAATCTCCAAAATCATGTCTGACAAACCTTTATAGCCTGTTAAAATCTATGTATATTCTGGCTACTAGAAGTGAACAAGTGCTTTTTGACAGTTACTGAAGTGTCTTCCAAATTTTTCAAGACTAAAAGGACAAAAATTCAAAAGCAGTCTAACCTAGTCTATACTTTCAAAGTATGGAGGGTAATTGAACAATTTGTGAGTTCTGATGCACAGAAATAATTATTTTTAGTTACAGCACTTGATTCCAGAGCATTAAATCATCACAGAATTTTATATTTGTAAGTCTGAGTGCTCAAGAACAAGAATGATACTTATACAAATTGAGCCAAGATCTGTCTTCACAACAGTTGCACTCTCTTGATTTACAAATACAAAAGGTTGTTTATACATGAAATATTTTGTTCCCAGCTACATGCATTAATACATCTCACAATTACACTCTTGAAGGTGTGGTTCACAGATTTGTTATTGAGATAATAAGTTCTTCAAGGATCTCAGGACCAAACATGTAGTGTTAATTAAGATGGTTATATTATTGCTTTATTCTTAGGGATTAAGCAGATGAAGAGTGATGTATCTGACCTATCCTAAACATTGATTCTGGAATACAAACTATCTTCTGGACATGCTTTTTACTCTCCTCTGAGTTAATGACCAGTGGACTATTAAAGATGTCTTGTTTTGATTTGGACACCTGATATTGAAATTACTGATCTGAGCAGGTGAAACCTGTTCATTTCTCAGGTGCAAGTTCCAAAGCCTCTTTCAAGCAATACTTCCCATAATGCAATCCCCTTCATGAAGGAGTCTGTTGAATGATCTACTCTGAAGCCCCACAGCAGTGATTCCTTGTTTCCTCCACGACAATCTTTTTTTCCTCAGGAATTTCTTGGCTTGACAGTCACTGAGAAGGGCTTTAAAACATGATTCAGTTGCATCCAAAGACTTGCAATGTTGAATGAAAATAGAAAATAAGCACTTTTTTTGTAATATTTTATTTCTATTTATTTTTAAGTCAGACTCTGATACTGGAGAATCATTCCTTTAAAGTCAACAAAACTTGTTAATGAGCCATGAAAAGTATAAACCAAGACAAATTCCTTTTTCTCTTGAAACAATCTTTAAAATGTGGCTATGGGAAACTTTTCTGACTGAAACATTTCAGGACTGAAATAATTTATCTTCACAGCTATCAAGTCTCATGGCTTCATTGCCTTAAAGAAAAAAAGCAGTAAATGCTGTGCTTTTTACCTAAGGTGATACGATACATCACCTGGTGTAGTACTTGAAGTTGGCCTCAAAGCAAAACTATTGTGCTTTATCCTTTCTGTATTTTTACCTTTGGAAGACTAAGAAACATTAGCTGGGCTCAGATAAAACCAGATAAAATAAACAGTTTTTAGAGCACCAAAGTCACACTGTTACCAGGCAGCCTGAGCTGTTCAAGTTTTGTGGCAGAAGAAGGATGATGGCCATGTCAGAAGCATCCACCCTGGGGATTGAATCAAACCTTCTTCTTTAGGAAGCCAAAGGAAATCCATAGTGAAAGTAGGCCATTTTCCTCCATAATATTTTGGATTCTGTGAAAACTTCATTTGCCAAAAGCTGAATCAGGCTAGTGATACAGTCTTTGGAGGTTTTTAATATCCTGCTAAAAATAATTCTGTCTATCTAGTGATATATCTAGGACAAAAGTTTAGTGGTTAGGTACTGAATTTGTTATATTTTCCTTCTTGAAGGATGGTGGTGTTATATATCAGCTTACTTGATTTTTCAAGGTTAAACAAACCCAGAGGTCTAAAGCAGTTTTATGTAATGGATCCCAGTTTGTTATGGGTCCACCAAAATGTGTAGAGATTCCTAGCCAGGGAACAAAGTACGAGAGGAGAAATGTAGCCTTTCTAGACTGACTTACAATTCCCATTTAATAACACTTACTCATGAATGCACGGGTACATTACATAGAAGCAAAATTTGCTATGCGGGATTTGGGAGTTCTGTAGCCTAATATTATACACAAATAAATAAGTTAATCAGCTGTTGAGAAGTTATTGATAAGGAGAATTTTCTGCAAACCTTAGTCATGAAATCACACAGCTGCAACTGGTCATAACTCTGAAAAATAATACAAGAAACAACAAATACACAGAAGGGAACTGAAAAGATTCAGCCAACAAAGTCATTGAATAGTGTGCATGACTAAAACCCTACTAAATAAGGCAAGTCACATCCCCAGAAACAGAAACTCTAACCTCATTAAGCAAGTATAAAACTGTCTGAAGTGATGGAAAACCACTTTGTACTCCACCTAATAACACAACTGGAATCCACTTTCAAGGAAAATTGAGGCAAAAGCTCCTGTACAAATCAGGGAGACTGCAAACAAACAAAGCATTAAAGTAAAATTGCCCAAAAGAAGACAACAATAAGAATCTGTAATACCCTGAGCAGAACACAAGAAGGCATTTAAAGAGGCAATCAGAACTAATGGTGACATTAACTCAATAAAGGAATATACATCCAAAGAGTCCCTGAAGCAATCTATACCCAGCAGTATGGCATCAGGGAAGCTGTATTTGAAAAATTAACACTTCATTACTGTGGAATGAGAACAACGTTCGGAGGCTTTATAAAAGCAAGACACAAAATTTGGCAGTTGAACTGCAATGAGCACCCACATGATAAAAGTTCAGAGGGAGAAGGAAAAGTGAAAACACGTTGAAATTACTTTTTCTTGGCATTATCAGTTTGGAGTTATCTAGGGAACACTCAATTTCATTCTGTAAAAGTTTTGATGCTTAAATAATTTGTCCTCAAGATCTGAGCTTCAGACAACTAGAGCTATTTAAACAATAATTTCTGTCATTGCATGTAGGTGACATGAGAACTTTCATGTGTTTGTAGTGGCAGGATTGCTGAAGATAGGGACTGTATTTTAATAAAATGCAGTGGATGCTGGAGAAAATGTACTTTGACACTTGTCGCATTTGTGTTAGAAAATACATGGAAATAATTAACATCAGCTTTATTTCTGAGATGTTTCCTTCTTGGAGATGTATCTCAAATGCTCTGAGGACTACTGATTGATATTTACTACTTCAATAATTGAAGACAAAAGAAGACTGACGAGCAGATCACCAATGATGTGTTGATAAATATGTATTTTCCAACATGTTTTGATTATTTATACTGGACAAAGAAATGTCTGTTTCTTCTGACTGTAAAATCCCTCACTCTAGTTTGATACTGGCTATGAATATGGGGAGGTAGGGACGAGGGATATTAATGTCCTGTGATTCTGGCATATATTTCTCTTGTAGTGGATTAAAAGCCACTTAATTAGAGTAAGTCACATATAAAAAAGTTCTGCTAATAACCTGAGTCTTTATTACCCCTTCTTAAAGCTAGCAGCTAATAGTTTGAATTAGTATGCCTATCACTTTCACTTTTTTTCATTAAAATTCTGCATAAAATAATCTTTCCATCTTCCAGTTTACATATCTAATGTTGCGTGCTATCCACTGTATTGGCCTAATGATGACAAAATGAGTGAAGAAGGAAAAAAAGAATACCATAGAACAAATTTAATTATTTTACAAATGCACGCAAAACATGAGTGGAGTTGCTAGCTCTGCTCTGATTAAAGTAAATGTTAAATCTTATACTGACTTTCATAGAAGCAGAATTAAGGTACAGATTACCCTTTATTGGACACCTGAAAATATTACGGATCTAGTGCTTATGTTACCTTAATTGTGATATGCTATAATAAGAATCATGTGAGTGTTCCCTCTGCTTCTTCAGGCAGAACTCAAATGAATGTTATTCATTTTTAAAGTTGCATCAGGTAGAACACCTGTAATAGCTATTTTCAGACCATGCATGAAAAAAAAAAAGCTATTATTCATAACAATGGATGACATTTGAGTCAAAGTAAAATGAATAAGACATGAGGAAACTACATCACTGATAAATACAATTGCAATTAGAAATTATTTTCCAGATAGGGTGTCTCTCTCTAGTACCAAAAAAAATCAGCAAGTTTGTCAATTGTTAATTGAACTCCAGGATTTTACAGTATAAGAGAACTAAGAACTAAGGTGGGGAGAGGGAGCCTTATATGAACTATTCTGCTTTATTTATGCTAGATGCTGGTATTGATCAGAGGCAGGAAAATTCCAGCTGGGGTGTCAAAACAGCAGCCAGAGTGTGAAGACTGCAATCTTGGGCATGTAGAGGTGATGGTAAAGGAGCCCTGTGCTTTATCAGAAAAAGGCTAGAATAGGATTTAAATATGTTTTATCCTTTAATATTAAGAATGCAGGAGATTTAGGTAGGTATTATGTCTTTCTTATAGACTTTTGACTAATATGCCCTGGTTGGGATTTCATCAGGCTAGCTGTGAATGTTCTTTACCCGTATTTGTGATGATGTTTTCACAGATACCTGTGTCTGTTTTCTCAAGTCTTACTTTTTAAAATGCACACAGGTTTGTAATCCTTCAGAAACACTACCTTGAAAGATTGTTGGCCCTATGTGTTAAAATCCCAGGTTTTACTTAATGACCAAATCTGGAATACATTTTTTTAAACATGAAATAATGATCTCCATGGTGTTACCACCAAGCAGTGCTTTCAGCAGAAAAAGAGGAAGAATTTGGTTTTGGTTGTTATTCACTTCGGAAGAGAAAATCCTCTGAGGATAAGTTATGTTTTTTTCTTATAAAAGAAGAACAGAGCTTTGTGACAGATAGACAGACAGACAGACAGACAGACAGATAGATAGATAGATAGATAGATAGATAGATAGATAGATAGATAGATAGATAGATAGATAGATAGATAGATAAAAGAGAGGTGTTAGCATGGGCAACTCAATTTCTGTTCAATGAATCATAGAATCATAGAAACGTAGAATCATAATGATGGCAGCATCTGAAAGCTTTTACAGTTTAAAACAAAGTTTCTGCAGAATTTGATACAGGTAAAATATATCCTGGCAAAAATTAAGTGTTCAGTGTTGTTTCGAGCTTAAGTACAGTATCCATTTAAAATTCGATGCCTATTTAAGTCTATTTAACAGGAAAACCTGATATTTAAGATACCCTAAACAAACAGAAGTATATATAAAAAACCAGTGGTTTATTCCTTACCGTTTAGGGGATTTTTAATCACCTTTTGTGAAACTCATTGTTTCTTGAGCTGATGTAACATCAGCCTAGAACTCTTGTTTTGGACATATGGATATGTTAAAGGTATAAGTAAAGAACTGAGAGTGGGTTTTTTTCTTTTTTCCCCTCATAATAACTACAGTTAGAGTTGGAAGCTTCACTCCTTGCATCTATAAATGTATATTGACCTTCCTGAAGAAAAGTTTACTTGCCTTCCCACTTTAATTTTAATTTCTGAAGTTGAGAATAACACCTTTTAGGAGGACAAATGATAAGGTAAAGTGACACAATATGAAAAGTGAGTTACAACATGATTATATATTAGTCTTTGTCTGATTCAAAGGAAATGCTGGTGATAACTGTCTCTTTTATGGAGCCAAATGATTTAAAGAAAATTTGTCTTCATGAGGAGGAATGCAGCATGTAGGAATAATGTGAAACCAAATTAATGGAGTGAAAGCCCTGGCCTCATTCTGATTTAGTTACTGAGGGAAATGAAAAGCTTAAGAAATTAAAGATGTCAAGATCTCTGCAAATATTTTCAAAGAAACAATCTTTCTGATATCCAGGTGTACAAATAAGAATATTAATCACTAACTATGCTGACAAAGTTGTCTGAGTTTTCTCTCTTTTGACCTAAACAGCTGGCAAAGTGCTTTTTGCAGATAATTCTCATTAAAAGCTGGGATTCATGACAATTCACATTCTCTTTTCTAAAACTGTACTCAGCAAAGTCTCCAGAATTCATCATATAATTTTTCAACCATATTTTCATTTCAGTTAGGGATAGAATTAAGTCTATTAATGTATATAGTAATGTACATAGTGTGTACCTAACAATACAATGTCATGTATGACCTTGGCCAACTGCCAGATTCCTACTCAGTCGCATTCTCACTCCTCCTTTACAACAGGACAGGGTAGAAAATAAGATGAATACTCTCATGGGTTGAGATATTGTCAGAGAGATTAGTTATCAATTACTGTCATAGGCATTCCTTCCTCCCCACCCTGTGCTGAGTGATGCAAAGAGGTTGGGCAATGGAAGGCTACAGTCAGTCTGTAACAGCTGCTCTCAGTAAGAGAAGAACGCAAGGAAGGGATCTTTTTCAAACAACCCTAGATTTTAATTAGGCATAACACGCATCCTGTTAACTCCTGGCACTGCAGGCATACTAGCATTTACTTACCCAGAGTGATGGATTTTCAGTAAGGTGAGAGAAGCTGACGTTGTTGTAGTAAACTCAGAACACGCTGCCAACAAAGAATTCAGCCAGTTCCATTTCAATAATGTAAACAGTAATTATCAGGGCTCAGAAGAGATAAATTGTGTTTTACTGATGCCCTTGTTCCTGTTTATAGATTCAGTGGCCTGGAGGCAGAAACAGTGAGGGGAGGAGAGCTGCGAGAAAAATGGACAGAATGATAGAGCAAACCAGAAACATTACTTCTCCCAAGCTAGATGAATCTATTAACATTTGTTTCATTTCCATATGTCTTGTAAAAAAGTTTACTACAATTTCCCATAACAGGGCTGTCTGTAATAACTTGACATTTTAGTTGTGAGGCCCAGCTTTTGTCAGTAAATTACTGTAACCTACACCTAGTCTGGTCAAAGCCTCTTCCTGTCTCTGTGACTATCCAAATGTTTCAGCAGCTGGCTGATTTTGGATGCTGTTCAATCTTTTCTACCAGCATACTTTTCACCGTAGGGACACTTCCCAGGTTCTGTAGCTGGTGGATTTCTGATATCTGTCTTAATTGTCTTTTTTCGTGAGAAACAATTTTTCAAAATTCTTTGAACTTTCTGGGGAAAGTAGAGTCTGACTGTGTAACAGTACAGAGGGGGGTAACCTCCAAAGTGAAAAATGACACTTGTGTCTGTCTTCTGAGAGCTCTGTGCAAATGAACAATCAATTTGTTTCTCAACTCAACTCAAGGACAGGACAATTATGAACTGTTCCTTAATAACTGATAGATGCAGATTGTAGATACCTTGTCCTTTCCCTAATCGAAATCACGCAGCATCTGATCTGGATTTATCTCTCAACTATTAACTAACAGAAATTTCTCTGGGAAATTTTTGCAGCCTCTGTTTATAGCATTATACTGTGTGGATGAAACTTCTAGTTATGTATATCTGGTTACTTATTACAAAATAATAGAAAGGAATTACTAAGTTATATCTTTCTCTAGGCTGGCTACCAGAAGTAGAGAACACAAGGCAGATGTTCTTTCCTTATTCTTCTCAGTAGCGTGCCATACTTTTTTAAAAAAATACATGTTAAAGTAAGCATTGATATGGAGGGAGGTGGGAGGATGACAATAACAACAACAACAACAACAACAACAACAACAAAGCCCAACCTTCTATTGGAAAGTAGTTTTTATGCATTTTTAGAATGACAGAAAAGTGCTAAACATAATATTTTTATAATTTCTTTATTTTGTTGACTTAATGCCTGTCTATCTCTTTTAGCTCCTCTGTTGCTGTTCCATCTCATCTAACAAGCAAAACCTCCTGTGGTTCAACAGCATTTTGAGTATTGCTCCTATCACTCTAATACATAGGGCCATATACATCTCTCAAACTGCAGTGAAACTTCTGCAGATGCCAATAGCCTAGAATCTGTAAATATAATATCAGGGATAAACTCTGCATATGAATTTTGTTTCATCACATGTTTTGTTATAGAGCCATATAGGCAAAGATAGGTAATAAAAAATATTCATAAAACAATAAAAAATAAGTTTATTTTTATAGACACATGTTGTGATTATTTTCCAAAGCACCTCTGAGGAAAGATGAGCAAGGCTCCTTGATAGGAAAACCTACATAAAAGTTTTTGAGTGCTCTCTGGTCTTAGTAAGAAGTAAAAAGCAGTGGGGTTCTTGCAGAATTTGCCACACAGCTTCATTTTAGTGTTAGGAAAATATTTGCATTAAGGTATTATAATTTCTAGGTTAAGTAGAAGGGTTTGTTTGTTTGTTTATTTGTTTATTTGTTTATTTCAAGCAAGTTCAGTTTCAGATCCTTTTCTTAGATGCAATATCAAAACTCCGTGGACAAAAGAGAGATATCTTGATTTGCACAGGTTGCATATCTTTTATTTGCTGCTCAGCATTGCTTAGATAGTCTTTTTATATAACACTAGCATGTCCAAGTACTTCAATTTCCATATTTTTGAGTAATAAACCTTCCACATACCTGTCTTTATATCTACTAAGTGTAAAAATTTCAACAGCATTGAAGAAAAAATATCTAGATTTTTTTTAAAAGAGTTGTCTATCTAGATTAATCAGCATACTTTGCAGAATTGGCTCAGTTAGATTCTGGTTTTTTTTGTTTTGGTTTGGTTTTTTTTAAATGAGAAGTTATTATTACTTTAGATTGCTTTAGCTTAGCACTTCTTATTTTAGGTTAAAGTTATATTATACAACATTACCCACGTTTTTAGATGCTTTCTGTTTTTCATACATTTATTTTCTTGAGTAGGAAATAAAAGGCTGAAGTGATTGACTTTTTTTCCTTTTTTGTTCTGAAAATTCTAAAGACAAAAGTCAGAAAAAATCCAAGTCTTACATTACCATAATGTAAGAGAGGGTGAGCAAGGGAAATTGGACAAACGGTGGAGAGAGAAAGAGGAAGAGAAGGAATTCCTTTGGTCCCAGCTGTAACATTAATTTAATTTCTTCAGTCAAGTTCACAAATTAATTGGAATCAAGAACTTTCTACTAATGATCAAGAACGAGAATGGAAACACATATAGTCAGGATTAAAACTTATCCCAGCACTTCTGCTAGTGCTGAACTGGAAAATATTTTAGGTTTTACGTACTCATTTAATTCTTTCAGTCGAGGCTTTAATAATGTTGAAGGCAGCATATTGCAATGATGTCCAGTAAAGATGTCCTAACTGGGAAAAATATTCCTTATTGCAATATTGACCTATTCCTTCTTGCAATTGTCCAGAAGATTTCTGTTATAGCTTCAGCCAGAGGGAATTTACTATACTTCTCTGACCTAGAGGACTGTTTCAAGACAAGATGAGAGGATAATTCTTCCTCTGAATCCTTTCATTCCATAGCCTCTCTGCAGGGACTTCTAATAAAAAAAAAAGAGTAAAATTATTGCAGTGTTTTCTGTGAAGTTGAAGTGTATCTTGTGCCTACCTACAAGGAGATGCAACAATCAATTCAACTCACTGAGAGGAGCTAGAAGCACAAGCAGCTGTCCAAGAGCAATCAATTAATTTAACTCAAACAAGAAGAGGGTGTTCCCACAGCTCAATACTACTTCTAGAGTGCTTTGCACATTTCAGTAAAACAAAACACTCTGAAAAGCTCTGAATTGTAAATAATGGACCATGACTCTTCATTTCCTATTTTCTTTGTCAAGAATGTCACTATAGTTAAAAACACTGCATACCTATATATATACACAGCAACAAGATTTCTGTGCAATTAATTTGTCCCAAATGTAAGCAGTGGCTGATGGTGGCTAGAGACTAACATCTTCAGGAGATGGAAATGCAGATGGTTTGTTGTCTTGGCATATTTGCTGTTTTCCAGTGACTCAGGTCTGGAATGCAGCAGAGAAACTGCAGAGGCTCGTGCAGTCTGCGAGCTATTAACGCCTTGTTATTCATCCATGTGGAGACAAATGATGCTACCGGGGAGACTTTGAGTGTGTCATGATTGGCACTAGGGTTCTTGGGATGAGGATGAGGAGCATGAGAATGCAGGTGATCTGGATCTTGCTAGTAAAAGGGAAAAGCTTAGGTGACAAGGTCCTGCAGGAAATCCCTGGTTGCATGGTTAGTGCTGAAACAGGACTTTGTCTTTTAAGAACATAACACAATTTCTGAAAAATTAACACTTCAAAGATGTGAAGTAGGGTATTTTTTTTTTCAAAAGCCTCGCTAACTTCGTAAGGAGGGCTATAAACTAGGTTAATCTGACAATGGTAATGGTAACACAAAGAGTCATGGCCAGAAAAGTAAGAAAGAACACCCCAGGACTCAGCATAATTCAGAAAGATCTCCTAGTCCTGCTAGGAAAGTTTCACGACTAAGGGTCCATGACAAGTGCCTGTATACAAATGCATGCAGCCTGGGAAACAAGAATGTAAAAGCCTGTGCCCAGCTGCAGAGCTATGAACTTTTTAAGATTAAAAAGAGATAATGGAATAGAATGAATGGAGATTTCCATGGCTGGATTCAAGTTCTCAAGGAATGACAGGGAAAATGGGATGAAGGGATTACACTCTAGACAAAGGAGTGGTTTGAGCATGTACAGAGAAGTGAAGAGTCAGCTGAGACCTGGTGGATAAGTATCAAAAAGCATATGAAAACAATTAACATGATGGTAGATGTTATGGACCAAATTATCAAGAAGAGGAGGTGAACAAACTTTGTTACAGCTGGAGGAAGGCTCATAATTACAGGCACTGACACTGATGGGGGACATAACGCTGCTGAAATGGCAGTAGAAGGGTAACACAGTGATGTGACTCAGATTTCTGGAGTGTGTTAATGACACAGCAGACCAACAAACCAGCTATCCCCTGTTGGTTTCTTACAAACAAGGAAGAACTGCTCAGAGCTGTGAAGGTTGAGTGCAGTCTTGACAGCAGAAACATCGAGACTGCAAAGTTTAAAACCCTGAGGGAAGTGAGCAAGACCAATACTAGAATTGCAATCCCAAACTTGAGGAGAACAGATATTGACTAATTAAGGATCTGCTTGACAGTATCCTGTATGAGACAGCCCTGAAGGGCAAAGAGGCCCAGGAGAAATATTTGGTATTCAAAATGACCTCCTAAAGCACAAGAACAGTCTGTTTCAACTTGAAGAGAGTTAAAGTCATGGCAGAAAGCCAGAATGGATGAACAAGGTGTTCCTAACTGAGCTCTAATACAAAAAGGAAGTATTCAGAAGGTGGAAGGAGGGATGAACTACTAGGGAAGAAGGCAGAGATATTACCTAAGCATGACGGGATCTGATGAGGAAAGACAAATCTCAGTCTCTGAACACACACAAGATGTGAAGAACAATGAGGGTTTCTATAATACATGGTGAGGAAAGGGGAAGTTAAGGAAAATGTAGTCACAGATAACTAGTGATGAAATATACCAAAATCTTAATGTATTCAGTGTGGGATTTTTCCTCCATTTTTACTGCTAAGTTCTGTCTGCAGATCCCTGGGACTACTGGTAGTATTTGTGAGGGTGAAACATTTAATCATACTAGAGGAAGATGAAGTTAACAGTCATTTCAGGAAAATTCACACAAAGAAATGCATGGGGACAGATGGGATGTCTCTAAAGGAGTTAAAGAAACTGATCCATATTGTTGTAAGGCCACTCTCAATTAACTTTGAAAGACTGTGGAAATCAGAGGATGACTGGTAAATCTCATGCCTGTCTTCAAGAAAGGCAAAAAAGAGCATTCAGGGAACTATAGGCTGGTCAGAGTGAACTCCATCTCTGGAATGACTGTGAAACAAATCCTCCAAGAAGCCATCATCCCATACACAAATGACATGGTTACTGTGGACAACCAGCATGATTTGATAAGGTCTACTTGTATCTGAGCAACCTGATAGCTTTTAATGATGAGATAACTGATAGGTGAAGAGAGGAAGAGTAATGCATGTGGAAAATTGGATGTAAAGCCAGTTACCAGGAGTAGTCTTCAGTGGTTGATATGAGAATCAACACTATCCAGTTTCTTTATCAACAAAATAAATAACTGGAGAGAATGCACTCTCTGCAAATTAAAAATAAGGGGAACAGTCAGTGCACTGTAGGCCAGCACTGCTATTTAGAAGACCTTCAGCTAGCAAGAGGAATGGGCTGAGTCCCTTGAGTTTAACAAAGGTAAATGCAGTGTCCTGCGCCTGGAATGGAATTAACCCAAGTGACAGTGAAGGCTAGACACCAACTAGCAGGAAAGCAGCTTTGCAGGAAATAACCTGGCAGTTTTCATCAACAAATCGAACATGAGCTGGCTGTGCACCCATACGGCAGAGGAGGCCAGTGGCTCTTCTCAATTTGTCACTTTTGGAAGACTGCTTTGGAAGTACTGTGTCCAGTTCTGAGCTCTGTGGTAAAAGAAAGACATTGGCATACTGGAGTCCAGGGAGGGGCGACAGAGTGGTTTGAGCAGAGGCAGAAAGACAAAAGAGGACAAGGAGAAGCTGAGTGATTTGGTTTTTCTACTTGAAGATAAGGCAGAATCTTATTGCTGTGTAACGCTATCTAACAAGCAGATGTAGCCAGACACAAAAATACATAGTAAAATGACTACGCACATATTACACGAGGGAAATTCAAGTTAGGTATTAGTTTACTGTTTTATTTTTAGTTTTTAACTGTGAAAATGACCAAACACCAGAACAAGTGCATAGGCAGTTTATGGGATTTCCACCCCTGGAGATACACAAAAGTTGTCTGGATGCAGCCCTAGTAACCTGTGCTACATTGTTTTTATGAATGAGAAGTTGGACTTGATTAAAAAAGCTCAATTAAAACAACTAACTCCCTACAACAAACAATTTTTCTCAAGGCTTCTTAGATTCTGGAGCTGATTTTAGTCTCCAGAACAGAACCTCAATTACGTTTCTCTTATATGTTTATAACTTGTGGTATGTATGACAGAACACTGTGGAAGAATCAATTTTCTTAAAAAACAGTCTACAAAAATGTGATATTTGGCTATAGAAGAAAGAACTAATGAAATAAATATTCTTAAATAAGTACAATAACTAAAATGCTAATAATTTGAGAATGCATTGAGCCATTAATAGCTAACCTTGTAAAACAGTGCAGAAGTTTAATGGAGAAAAGAAACTCCATAGCCATCTTATGAACCTCACTTGTAGATTCATCCATAAGATATTAATTATTTCCCATCTTAAAATGCCATTCCTTTTGAAATTAGGGCTGTGTAAACTTTCACCTGAAGGTATGGAAGGACAGATCTGACAGTTTAATGTTGATGTATCTTTGTGTCTTCAAAGATACCATGCACAATGACATCTTACAATATCAGACTAGGTAGCATGTGAAGAATTTCTCTCAGGTAAAATCGGGTACAGATGGGAATATGCATTTAGAATAACCAAAGGGATAGTGATCTTTATGCCTGTTTATCTATCTGTAGTTGATAAATTATTCTTCTAAACTTTTAAATCTTTCAGTGTCCTTTATTAGCAGGCACTCAGATATTAAGGTCAGGAGAGACCACTAAGTAATTTGATTTGCCTCTTATATAGCATAACCTATATTCTGTAATCAATTTGTTTCTCCTAATATGTGTTTGGATAAAATACTTCTTTCATAAAGGTACAAAACTGAATCAAATGCATGAAAAATCCTCCTTTATCTCATATTTTGCTGAAGAGACAAGTCACCCTCCTTGCTAAAAAGAAATGCATTCTTTCTCATAGTTTTGACCATTAAACTATCATGTTCTCTGCATATATTTTTACTTTCTCCTTGGAAAATGTTTAATAGTTATTGTAAAAATGTGATGGTCAAATTTTGATTTATAAATGACATTTTAAAAGTCAACTTTCAGAGCACCAGGTGGGCCCCCCTTGTGCATTATCTAGAGAAAAACTCTCATCATGGATACCCTAAGATTTTTTATATTATTTTCAGCTGATATTTCTAGTCTGTCTTACCTCTTCTAAGCTGTAAAGTATGACATCATGCAAAAAATAGATTGTTTACACTTGTATCCAATTTACTTACTAGTATGTCAGTATATCCCCAATCAGTATCTGTAATGGAAAAAATTCTGACTTGAAGATGAAACGCTGACCTAGATCGCAATGGTGACATTAGAATAATTATTTTTTGAGGATTTTTTCACTATATAATGCAATTTCACAGTGAAAACATGCTTCCCCTTTCTGCTTGATGGACGTGCACCCTTTACTAAACTGCATTACTTCAGATCTGCTAAGCAGTCAGGGATGGAGTCCTGGCAGGCTTCTTGCAGCTGCAGAGAAGTCACCCAGCAGAATGGTTAAGACGAGATGCATTGCAGTTGTCAGTAGCTGCAGTTTACATTGCTTTATAGGCAGTTCTCTCTGCACTCAACACTACATATTAGGTTTTAAACTTTCTTGGAAAGCAAAGTTTAGTTCTTATCTCCATATCACAGTTTAGATTTTATTGAGATTCTCTATTAGGAAATGATATTGTGTTAGGGATTAACTCTGAATCTGTAACATTTCGTATAATGTCAAAAACCAAGTGCAAATTAACATATATATATTCTTATTGTCTTCATTTGCAGTATTAATAAACTCATACTTTCTAATAAGTTTTTTTGTGTCTTATTCCTAATAGCATGATTCCCTTAGCTCTCATGTTCCCTAATAAATGTCACTTATTGCTGAAACACCTGCTACTGAAAAGAGATGTTCGAGCTGTTATGTTGCTATTAGTCTGAAAGGTACTTATTGCAACTGACACAGCATTTTCTCCTTGTTTAAGAATTATAACTTTTCTTCTTCCTAGAACTTTTATTCCTAATATTCTTTTAAAATAAATTTACATTGGTTCTAAATGGTTGCAACTAATTCAAGCTCACTAAATTACCTAGATCACTTTAGCAACTGATTTAACTGTTTAAATTAAGTGCCAAAGCTAGAGACAGAATACTTAGTTTCTTCTTTGTGCCATAGGTAGGATGATAAGATACTGATCATCTTGAAAAAGAATTTAAGTAAAAAACTATTTTTTCACATTGTTTCAAACAAAGTAGAAGTTACAGATTCTTCTTTGAAAATGTTACAGCATTAACTATGAGGATCAACTAAGATCAAATAGTATGTTTGGCTCTTGAGATGGACAACATTACCAAATTATTTTCTTATTACTGGCTTTGAAAAGAAAATCATTGTAAGAAAAGTGATAAAAGATAAATCCTGACCAAAGACATAGATTACAAGTGAAAATGGATACACAGGGAAATCTACACACACCTGCAGGTATTCCATCATGAAAAAGAACAGAACTTCATAAGTTATTCACTGAAGTTTAGGGGAAACTACAACTCTCTCCTTTAGCATAAACGTCACCAGTAGAACAGCAGGCATATTAAAGGCTAACAGACAACCCGTTACAAATCCGCTCGATTTGGATATGAGCTTGCAAAACTGAAAATACTAATGTCCAGAAATTATTTCAGGTTTTGAAACAGGATTTTTCTTAGTCTTATCCACTTAACACTTGCTCAGTGTTTTAAAGGTTCTGGGCATATTCTTCTTCTCCTGAAACTGGCTCATTTATTAACTCATATAATTCAGTTCTAGATGCTGAAGCGAGATGGATTTAGAGGACCCACTCAGTTCTTTTCCGTGTTCAATCTGTTCATCTTTATAGTTCTTGGAACTGGATGAAGTTTGGAAGGTAAATAAGTACTTCATTTATATCATTAGTTTGTATGGAGTTCTGCCTTTTATATAGTAGGTTCACATATAATAAGTAAAATACACAAATATCACCCATCCCTAAGAGACTGACTTGCTTTCAATAACTTGCTCCCAAAACCTGTTACCATGACACAAAAAGCTAATATATTTTTTTGAGAAAATATAACAACAGTATTTCGTACACCTCATGTGTGATATATGCAGCTGTGTGTGCGAGTGTACAGGAGTACAGCAAATCCTAAGAATAATGTATTTGAAAATTTGTTCAGTATCCCACAATGAACTGAAGTTTACTCTCTTACTCTTCTTTCTGTGTTTTAGTGGGAAGATTTGAGAAGGAAAAATACCCTGAATTCCAATGAAATACTACATTGCTTTGCCTCAGTTCAGCTTCATGTACTTACATAGAGGGTTCTACTGATAATCTTCTTTTCTATCTCTGGGCTTTGGCGATTGATTCTTTTTTATTCTTCAGTGCATAAATAAAAAACTTCACAGAATAACTGAATATTTGTACTATTTTGCAAGTGTGAGTCAAAGTGACTTATCTGCAAAGTACGGTTTAATATCAGAGAAGACACGTAAAAAATAATCCTCCCTTGCCCTGGCTATACTTTCACAACCAAATTTGTGCTGAATTTTCTTTCTTTCAAATATCTTCTGGTTTTTAGAGACAAATTAATTAGCACATTCCAAAAATTTATATGAGATTAAATCCTACAAAAAATGGGTAACTTCTCTCAAAAAATCAAAATGCTTTATGCAGTGTTATATCAGTTAGGGAAAGTCAACTCAAAATACTTGTCTAATTATTTCGGTTCAAAAATATAGTACTGTTTTTCTTCTTCATCCAGATACGTGCAGTGAGTTACTAGTGGAGCACACTATGTGAACATAACAAGAATTAGTGATAAGTGCTACTTTTCTTAATTTTTTTAGCAGTCTCAAACAAGAGACACTCCTCAAGTAGCATGTGTATTTCTAAAAAGAAAAAAAAAATCAACAAAACCCCTCAAAAAACTAAAACCAAACACTCAATAAATTTAAAGCTATTAAATCAGGCAAATACATTTACAAAGAGCTGGAGCCAGTGGATTGGCTTTTTTTATATGAGATGTCTGAATTATGTTGACAATCTAATAATGCGCCTGAATAGCCAAAGGCTGATACAGGCCTGCAGGAGCCGGTAATGTTGCTGTAACATCTTATAACATTAAGGACATCATGGAGATAAATGAGACTAATGTAGTCTGAAATGATCATCTCCTTTAGTTTAAAAAATAAGTTAACTATAAAAATAAATATTGTGCATTTACCATTTATATCTAGAATTTTGCACGCAATTTATACGCATTTCTCTATACAAGTTACTGAGCTAAATATTATAGTAAAATATTCCTGTCTCTTTTCAAAGCAAAAAATATAATTAGCAGAGGTGGAAAGCACCATTTTCTCTTGTTATCCGACCATAGCTATTACTTTTAGCAAAATCATAAAAGTGACATTATATGGCAGAAGTAATGAAGTGTGGGTGGAAAATCAGCTGGGTTGACATGCAAAATGAGACACTTCATGACTGTCTGCACTTGTAAAAGAAATGCAGCTCAAAATATTTCTCTATGGGGAATCTCAGAAAGCAACTGAAATACTTATTTTATCTAATTTTGAGTTCTAGCCTTTATTAAACTAGAACAATTACTATTAAGCATTATCATTTCTTTTTCTATATTTTTTCTTTTTCCCAATCATAAAGGACTTGAATTCCAGGAAAATGTTTGTTATAATTTACTCACAGACTTATTTATGACATGGATGGCAATTTATTTTTTTTATTTTATTTCCAAGCTGCAAGTTATAACTTACAGTTTTTCAAGATACTAGATAAATGTTGTTAGGAACTACCAATAAGATAGATATTATTTGCATTATGTAGTTATCTCTTTAAATACAATTATAAATATGATATCACGTGCCACAAGATTTGCATTTGTTTTCAGAATCTCTTGCCAACTATTATGCTTCATTAGCAGAAGCAACAAGAAGGAAAAAATAATTAGAGAAGCTGAAAATACAGAAGCGGAGCTTGGTAATTTTTACCTCTTCAGGCAAAACAATCCTGAACACAGCATCACAAAATCACAGAAGTACTGGGGCTGGAAAGTACCTCCTGAGATCGTCTGGGCCAACTCTCCTACTCAAAACAGGGTCAGATACAGCACGTTGCTCAAGGCTGTGTCTGGTTGAGTTTTAAATATCTCTTAGGCTAGAGAGCCTACAAGATAATCTGCTCCCATGTTTGACCACAATGACTGTGAAAAAGATTGGTTTGGTTTTGTTTTCCTTAGGTTTAAACAAAATTTCCTGTGTTTAATTTGGTGTCAGTTGTCTCTTGTCTCGTAGCTGGACACTTCCGAGAACGCAGCCTCATCTTCTTTGCTCCCCATAAACTTCAATAATAATAAACCTGCTTTCATACTTATATTCCTTCTATTTCAGTGGGAACCAGGCAAAGATGGATCAGGAAAAAAAAAGGTAAAAAAATAGTAGCTTAATTATTCAGATAAAAAATAAAGAAAATTGAGTCATATATTACCTGAAGATAACCAGCCTGTCCTTTTCTTATTAGCTTTTTTTTCCCCTTCAACATCTTTGTTAATGGGAAGGGGTAAGAAAGAAAAAAACTCCTAGGGCTCCTGTCCTATTAATTACCATTGCATATTGTATTGTTTTGATAGTTATCCCAGAGAAGACAAGAACCCTAAAGTACTGGACCTTGATTGACCANCAATTTATTTTTTTTATTTTATTTCCAAGCTGCAAGTTATAACTTACAGTTTTTCAAGATACTAGATAAATGTTGTTAGGAACTACCAATAAGATAGATATTATTTGCATTATGTAGTTATCTCTTTAAATACAATTATAAATATGATATCACGTGCCACAAGATTTGCATTTGTTTTCAGAATCTCTTGCCAACTATTATGCTTCATTAGCAGAAGCAACAAGAAGGAAAAAATAATTAGAGAAGCTGAAAATACAGAAGCGGAGCTTGGTAATTTTTACCTCTTCAGGCAAAACAATCCTGAACACAGCATCACAAAATCACAGAAGTACTGGGGCTGGAAAGTACCTCCTGAGATCGTCTGGGCCAACTCTCCTACTCAAAACAGAGTCAGATACAGCACGTTGCTCAAGGCTGTGTCTGGTTGAGTTTTAAATATCTCTTAGGCTAGAGAGCCTACAAGATAATCTGCTCCCATGTTTGACCACAATGACTGTGAAAAAGATTGGTTTGGTTTTGTTTTCCTTAGGTTTAAACAAAATTTCCTGTGTTTAATTTGGTGTCAGTTGTCTCTTGTCTCGTAGCTGGACACTTCCGAGAACGCAGCCCCATCTTCTTTGCTCCCCATAAACTTCAATAATAATAAACCTGCTTTCATACTTATATTCCTTCTATTTCAGTGGGAACCAGGCAAAGATGGATCAGGAAAAAAAAAGGTAAAAAAATAGTAGCTTAATTATTCAGATAAAAAATAAAGAAAATTGAGTCATATATTACCTGAAGATAACCAGCCTGTCCTTTTCTTATTAGCTTTTTTTTCCCCTTCAACATCTTTGTTAATGGGAAGGGGTAAGAAAGAAAAAAACTCCTAGGGCTCCTGTCTTATTAATTACCATTGCATATTGTATTGTTTTGATAGTTATCCCAGAGAAGACAAGAACCCTAAAGTACTGGACCTTGATTGACCAATGCAGCAAGTCAGCTCCCTACCCAACATTTCACCATAAAACGTTTCCATTTAGTGTACTAATACACAAATTATATCGGCGTGTGTGTGTGTGTATGCAACTACTTACATGTAAAGCAATAGAGTCAGCATGGCACTCAAGAGGTGCTTTTACCTGCTGTTCTTGCAAAAAAATGTAAAATCCTTGGACCAAAATGAAGGCAAAGAGGAATAATAAGATAGCAAACACTCAGAAGGTGGGTTTTTCCTGCTGAAGCTTATAGCTGGCATACACAGCATTTTTATTGCNGTTGCTCAAGGCTGTGTCTGGTTGAGTTTTAAATATCTCTTAGGCTAGAGAGCCTACAAGATAATCTGCTCCCATGTTTGACCACAATGACTGTGAAAAAGATTGGTTTGGTTTTGTTTTCCTTAGGTTTAAACAAAATTTCCTGTGTTTAATTTGGTGTCAGTTGTCTCTTGTCTCGTAGCTGGACACTTCCGAGAACGCAGCCTCATCTTCTTTGCTCCCCATAAACTTCAATAATAATAAACCTGCTTTCATACTTATATTCCTTCTATTTCAGTGGGAACCAGGCAAAGATGGATCAGGAAAAAAAAAGGTAAAAAAATAGTAGCTTAATTATTCAGATAAAAAATAAAGAAAATTGAGTCATATATTACCTGAAGATAACCAGCCTGTCCTTTTCTTATTAGCTTTTTTTTCCCCTTCAACATCTTTGTTAATGGGAAGGGGTAAGAAAGAAAAAAACTCCTAGGGCTCCTGTCCTATTAATTACCATTGCATATTGTATTGTTTTGATAGTTATCCCAGAGAAGACAAGAACCCTAAAGTACTGGACCTTGATTGACCAATGCAGCAAGTCAGCTCCCTACCCAACATTTCACCATAAAACGTTTCCATTTAGTGTACTAATACACAAATTATATCGGCGTGTGTGTGTGTGTATGCAACTACTTACATGTAAAGCAATAGAGTCAGCATGGCACTCAAGAGGTGCTTTTACCTGCTGTTCTTGCAAAAAAATGTAAAATCCTTGGACCAAAATGAAGGCAAAGAGGAATAATAAGATAGCAAACACTCAGAAGGTGGGTTTTTCCTGCTGAAGCTTATAGCTGGCATACACAGCATTTTTATTGCTACAGAAAGAAGCTGAAAACAAACAAAAAAAAGGTATAACACATATATAAAGACTCATCAGTGAAGACCAAAAAATGGTAAAATTGTATGAATCCTATCAGTATGGAAGAAAAATATTAGCAGGATGTAGTCTTCATTATTCAGCCAGGGAGAAAGGAATTGCATACTGGTTTACTGACATGTCCCTAAAATCAGCTCTTTTCCAGCACTGTGAAGAAAAGTGATGAATGAATAATATATCAGTGTTACTTAAAAGAAAATAGCAATACAGTTTACTTGCCTGAATATAAAAGATAAAAAAGTTATCATATCCTCCTTCTCCTACTTGAGCCAGATTTTATATCTTGTTTCAGTACTGAACTGTCCAGTGTAAATGTGCTCATTCTGTGAAGTAATATACCCAGACCGTAGCCTGTTCAAAGATACAAACCCATAGTAGAGGGGGTTTGTTACTTTTGAAATATATGACCTTGAATTTTATGCTACAGAACTGTCACCCCATCTTTTTCATGTTTTAAATAATTCCTGTTTTAACAAATTTCCTAAAATGCATATCACCAACTAAATTAATTGGCATAAAGGTTTTATGCCTTCGACTCACTGAATAATTATTAAAAAAGCTCTGGTTTGACACTAATTGATCACCTGAAAGGTGCGGGGTATATCTGTAGATTTTTCCCCAAGTTTAACTCAATGAACAAGAATATGACTACGGATAGAGGAGAAGGTGTCTTTCAAGTCACTTTGTTGCTTCTTTCATAAACTTCACATTTCATAGGGGAAAAAATGGACTTGCACACCTTGACAAAAATCACACAGTAAGAGCCCTTATGAAAACATACAACCTAAAGAAATTTGAATCATTGAATCATTGTTCAGTACCTCTAAGCAGTACAACTACAAACACACAGTTTAAGAAGGATGCCAGCTTTAGTCCCAATATTACATTAGTTTCAAATATATATAATTCTAGCTTATATCTTGCCTTTCTGCAATCAGTGAAGTTCCCTCCATGTACACAAAATAAAATTAAAGTTGCTTTGTTTGAGTGCTACTATGGTAAAGAAAAAACTATTATTTCCATTATTACATTGCTAAAATGATTTTGATATCATTAGTAGTGACACAGCGTGCTGGAAGAAAGTACACTGTAGTGTATTTCAGAAAGAAAATATGCCTACATTTTTTTCGTGATTATTTTGGGGGTTTATTTCATGTACTGATACCCTGACAAAAATCGATGCCTAAGCAGAACACCTTTCTCACCTGTGAAATGAAAAGTTATCTGGGAAATTATGTTCGTATCAGCTTAGAATCTGGCCTAAAATACAGTTATACCTGTTCGCCCATTTAATGCTATATTTAGATCCTATTATTCTTCAAATAAAGACTGATTATTTTTTAAAAAAATTAATGGCTTTTTTTCTTACAAAATGTTTAGTGAACAACATTGAAATAGAATTTCTGATGTCAAATGGATTTTTTTGCCTTACAAAAATCTGTGTGTTGTTGATATCTGTTCCCAAAATATACTTACCTGCTGATGCTAGAAAACAGAAAAACAGTGGGTGCAAGTCTAGCCTGTTTCCCTTTTTAAAGTCTAAAAATCATGTAGACACATTCAATGAGGCAGTATGTGTGTTGGTGTTGGAATCGTTGTGTGCTGGTTATGTTTCGACTCTGCCTGCCTACTAAATTAACATTTTTGCTTAAGCTGGCACACCAAGGATGCACAGGATGCCACAGACTTCTTAGCTTCTGCAGTTTCCATAGCAGTCACCGTGTGAAAACCCACACAAGCCAGAGCTGTCTTGCTAAAAGCTTCACAAACAAACCTCTAAGTAAGGCTGATCCTTTTTCCATTCAGCTTGAAGGGAAGCCAAATGGCAACATGCAGAATGACAGCACTCATCTGTAAGTGGAAAAAGAATAGGTGAAGCACGATTAAAGGAAACATATTTAACAACAGACTCATTCCTCTACTTCCCTACCCCTGCAAGACATCAATGTTTTTCAGGCACTGTGGCAGAGAGAGCAAACTGGTTAATCCGTATTATTTGTATCTGGTATCTGAGCAGAAAGATTTTCCTCGAGAATGGTTTTTAGTTTCTTTACAGATAACTTAGCTCAGATTCAGGCTGAACTGACAGCTCTCTTGTTAGGAGAGTCAACCCTGGAGGGACAAGCGTGACTGTTCTTTTCTGGAGTTTTTGGCGATGCCATTCTGGTTGGAGGTGATTGCAGGTATTCAGACTAAGACATGTATGGCAGAGCTAGGGCCTCCTTGAATAGGAGAGGCTATCTCAGTGCCAACAAACAAAACAGTCAGTTTATTACCTTTATTACTCATATCCACTCTTCTGGCAGAGAAGGAGGGACCCTTCTGAGAACAGAAAGGGAAGCAGTTAATAACTGATGGTTTATGGGGAAACACGCAAGCAGTCTCAGGGAGGGATGAGGTGAAAAGGGCAAGGCAGAGTGGTAAGCCGCCAAGACTTTGTAGCAGAGCTCCTCTGTACTGCTGCTGTAATTTGCTACTCCTGCTGAGGTGATACTGCAGGTAAATGTTGCTTTCTGATCAGGTAATTAGGTTCAGAGAACACCCAGTCATGAACATACAATTATTTCTTGTGGTTTTGTCTTCCTACACCGCTTGAGAAAAGGCATCTTGCTTAAATGTGTCATTATATATGAATTGTGCATTTTGAATGCCCTCTTGGTACTGCTGCAGCAGCTGCTGAGTCTTCCTGACCACAGGCAAACAAGAAATGTTTCCTCTGGAAATGAGCAGAGCACCAGCGGGAGGTCTTTATAACTATGTAGATTAAAAAGAGGATGTGGATTAAAGACAATGAAGGTTCAGACCGAGCAGCAGTGACTCAGTTCCTCTCACCCTCTGTTGAAGCAGGAAAAATTGCTCCTTATCCACATTGACCGCTCTCTGGTGCTCAGACCCTGGGGGATGCAGTTCTTATGAGGTTCTGTAATTACCTTTCTGGGACTGGTGTTAACATCCAAATTTAAGCATGTGAAAGAACTCAGTTCACATGTGGTCCTTTCACTATTAAGTCTGGCTCTGTTATTGAGCTTATCCTTTATGACGTGGAAATACGTGAGACCTTTTCTTTCCTAGCAACATGGTGTTAAGTCTTAAAAGGTAATAATGCCTTTGTGCATTTTAGATGGTTTTAAACCAAAACTGAGCAGTCCTGCACTAATATTTGAGTGATCAGAATGCATTAGTCCAAATTTACTCTTAAAAAGTTCTTGACGTTTTTTGAATATTCAAAACTTGGTGTAAAAGCAGGACTGATTACTCATAAAAAAAGATTATCCACATAAAATATATGTCTTAGACTGAAATGAGTACTGATGAAATAATACTTTTGGGCTAAATCCTTTTTGTCATGCTGAGGAAAGGTTTTCCAAGAAGAAATAAATGTAAAAGCAAGTAAGAAGTCAATAACTCTGTACATGCTGGATAGCTTTTCCAGCATTTTTTTCTGATGAGCATGGAGTTTATCCTTAGGAACTGCTGCTAAAGGGTTTTATGATGCAATGTCACGGTGGAAACTCACTTTGGCCCTCAGCCCAGGTCGAACGAAGGGTTATCAAGATTAATTTTGTCTCTTATATCCCTCCCTGTGGAAGAGAGACTGTATCCAAAGTAGAGGTCCTTCTTCTTGCAAAGGAAAATAGGAAGGACCATGTGTTGGTTTTTTTCAAGGATGGAACAAGATTGCTACTGCAAACTAAAGACAACAGACTCCAAAATTATTTACAAACTGCAAATCTCTTATCAATCTATTATGTAAGTATCTTCTCTGAAAGGTTTGCATTACAGGTAATATGACTTGTAATGTAGGATATCATAAATAAAAATGAATATGGGAAAGAAAATATTCACATTCAGTCCACAGACTTCTACACTGATGTTTTAAAAGTAGTGCAAGCATCAGAAAAGGACTAATTATGTCCTCACTAGTGGGCTTCCGCTTCCCCATGTACAAATGTATTCTATTGGGTAATTGCAGTCTCTGTTCATTTCTTCAGACTGGGACCGATAATGAGTAAATGATCAGGATAATCATTGAATTTCTCTTCCGCTCCACTTCCCTCACCATTCTTTTTCAGTCCTGTGTTACTCTTTATTTTGAATAAGCCTTCTGTCTTCATTTCAGTAATGAAAAAAAATTAATCCTTTTGTGATTATTTTTTACTAAAAAAAATTGATTTTCTATTGAGCAGCGAATGGATGGAGAAACGTGTGCTATCTCTGTGCAGTAGCTATTTAATTGTCTAGCTTCAAAAAATTTGAAGAACAGAATTTACATTTGGAAGTCACTCATTTCTATTGTGTTTGTGCAGTGAAACAGATACCTCCTGTGTTATCAAGTAGTCTTATGGCAGCTAGTTACTTATTCTTTCTATCAAGTGTCAAGAATATGTTAATTTTATTTTATGATTAACCACTTCAGATGGACATAGAGGTTCATAGTTGTTAAGAACTTGACTGAAAACACGAACAAGACCAATTCAGAACAGCAACGTTGCCATATTTTTTAAGGGCTCTCAGGCTTAAGTTTAAAAAAGTAAATAAAAAAATATGATGATCGTTGACTGAGTTTTCCAGACCAATGAAATTATTAATGCAACACGTTGGTGCATGAAAAAAAAATAGTACGACAGATAATTCAGTACCAAAATATGTGTTAATATATACCACTGTATTCATAAATTTTAATAGAACTATTTATCACAGCAAGAACTGTTAAGGAATTCTGTAGGCTTTCTGCCACTGTGGTAAGATGAATGATGAATCTGATGCAATGCAGGGTTTTTTAATAATTTATTGGGTCATGAGTTATGGTTTTATTCAATTGAAAATTATTACATGGGTTTGCCCCAGGCAGTGAGCATGGTATATGAAAAAGGAAAATAGATTAAGCAAACACTCAGTGAGTTTAATCATTCCAAACAGGGCAGCGGATAAATGCACTGACAGATTTGTCATTAATTCAGCAGACGTTTTTACCTCCACACAACATAATCACAAGATGGGAGTTGTCAGTGAAGCCCTGAAAGTGTGAGGTTCATAATGAATAGTCTGCATAATCTATAATTTTCACACAAATGACTTATTTTCTCGATGAAAGAGGAAAAGGAATGGGACAGAGTGTGGAAGGTCTCTTTTAAAAATAGTGGCATAAACATATTTTTCTTCATCTCAAATTCTGATATCCATTTCCAATGAACAGTGCCACTCAGCTGATGGTGATCTTCCCTGATACAAAATGCAGTGAATTGCCACTTCTACATTTTGTCTGTATCCTGACGATGCCTTCACCACAAACAGCGTTCACTGAATTTTTATCAAGAACCAAGCTCACTGCTCTCCCTCTCAAAGCCCTACCTATAAGAAGCCATCAAACCCATTTTGCTAAGACAAATATTATGTTCCTTCCTTTCAGAGCAGAGAGAGGTCTGAACTGCAACAAAATAAGCTGTATTCTTTCTGTGCTGTTCACATAAAATTAAGATCTTTCAAAGAGATTAATTGTAGGCAGAAGTAAATGTGGTAAGCTAGTATGTTCTTATATGTTCAAAACCAATCTTGACACCTAGAAACACTTTAGAAATTCCCAGTAAATCAATATTACAACATGAAGTTATGCTTACCAAAAGAACACTTAAAATATGGAAACCTGCTATTTTCTTTAAGCCTTATTGCCACATATTATATATAAATATTATTTTAATTAACTAATTATTGTAGAGGAATATAGCCTAAAGTCATCAATCAAATTCAGTTCTGCAGTGAAATGAAAACCATTTCTATTATTACTACTGTTATGAGAAAGACAGCAGAAAAAGAGCCAGAGAAGGAATCTTCAGAGAATGAGGTGGTAGTCGTCATAATTGACACTCACTTTGGCATTGCACTCACAATTCTGTAAGAAAATGGCATTTCCAAGATTGCAAAGTCAATTACCGACAAGTTTGGGGGTGCCAAACCAAGTGTCCTCTTCCATATATGCGATTTCAGTTCTACATCCTAAGGAGGTAATAACTACATTAGAGGTGCTGAAAAGCCATAACAGTTGAATAGCTGGTCAAGACTCTTTAATTGTTTGTTTTCACAAACCATTATACATAATTTTCTTTTTAAAAGTGTTATTGATCAACCTCCAATCCAAACCAAGTACTTTGTTCTTAAGTAAAGAGAGAGGGAGGAACAGGAGGTTATTAGGTCATCTTGGATTAACTTTTATTCATGGCAGGTGTTCTGCAGATGCGTGGCAGTTATGACCGTTTCTATACATACCTTTTCCATAAAAAATGTTTGTAGGCTGTAAGAGTATGAATATTTCTACTTTCAATTTTATTTTTTTTTTGTTGAATTCTGTTTTCAGTTTTGGGCCCCTCACTACAGGAAGGACATTGAGGTGCTGGAGCGCTTCCAGAGACGGGCAACAAAGCTGGTCAAGGGACTGGAGAACAAGTATTATGACAAGCGGCTGAGGGAACTGGGGTTGTTTAGCCTAGGGAAGAGGAGGCTGAGGGGAGACCTCATTACTGTCTACAAATACCTGAAGGGAGGTTGCAGCAGGGTGAGTGTTGATCTGTTCTCCCAAGTGACAGGCAATAGGATGAGAGGTAATAGCCTCAAGTTTTATCAGGGGAGGTTCAGATTTGACATTAGGAAAATGTCTTCACCAAAAGGATAGTCAGACACTAGAACAGCTGCTCAGGGAGGTGGTTGAGTCACCATCCCTGGAGGTATTTAAAGGACAGGTAGATGAAGTGCTTAGGGATATGGTTTAGGACTGGACAGGTACAGTCAGGCTTGATGATATCAAAGGTCTTTTCCAAATAAGTGATTCTATGACTCTATGATTGTTTGGATGTTTTAATGTGGTCTTTTTTAGAGTGCTTGTTGAAAGGCAATGTTAAATTATTAAGTGTTCTCATCTCCCCTCTGATCAGAGTAGATGGTAGCTTAGAGAGACCTATGATACAGTGTTTTAAACTACAGTCTTCCTTTCCCTCTGAAGTGCTGTAATAAAAAACGGGAAAGAATATGCAGACAGAAGATAAGTATGTTGCAGGAGAAGACAATGTGACTGTGTTAACCAGCACGAATGGATATAAGCTTCCATACTCTAAACCTCAGAATGATTAATGAACATTTCAAGAGCATGTTAGCTACTTAATGACACTATAAATCGCATTTTCCATTCCATAACAGCAGGAGTTGCTGCAAGATAGTGTGAGTATTAAAAAAGGAAACATACCTGCCATATTGAGAAAAAAAAAATGTTTAAACTAAAGCAGCTCTGCAGAAAGATGTATACTTTTAACCTGCTGCAAAAGAAACCATAGTAACAATGACAATAAAACCAACACTAGTAATGGCAATAATAGCAATAAATATATACAAATTTATTCAGAAGGAAAAACTTTTCTTATTTTCTTTCTGTGTTGTTTTTCCTTTAGAAGAGTGTTTCCAGAATAAGCCTTTCATATCAGTATAAACTTCTGCTCAGTCTTTGCAATATTTCACAATATTTTAATTTCATATGAAATTGTGTAAATGTTAGTCTTCATTCTGTTACCTTTTTGTGTTTGCTTATCTTAAATATACTTTTTTTTGGCTAAAGGAGGATGGAGGGGAAAAGTACAAAAATGCCCGGAGTTAGAAAGTGGGTGAGATAGAATAGAATGCAATGTGGCAGCTTAAGTTTGCTGTTGGTACGCGTATAAAATAAAATGATCATTAATGTTATTCAGTAAGGAGACTTGCATAAAATGATTAAATGAACCCTAAGGATGCTTGTCAAACTGTCGGATACTCATAAGCAAGGAAGTCACTGAGTAAAGCTGCCAGTCAGGGTCTGACATTCTGAAATCCTTCAGAAAGTGTTAAGCATTCGAAACTCTGCTAGTAATAAGCCTGGCAACAGTAAGATAAGCTTGCCTGCCACAGCCTCAGGATTCTTTTGCAAATGACACTGATATGACTCAGTACTCTTACATTTGGAAAAATCTAGTTAATTTTTTTTTATTTCTTTGAGGGACAATCAAAGATATGCCTTACTCGTTCCTCCAGCAAGCGTGCTTATTTTTCAATTTGTAAATAAACGAATTTGGCTTTTGGTGAACTGAACCACGTATTGACCAGTCTGTGTAAATCAACTTAAGAGACATGTAGGCTATGGTAATTAACATCAGATAAACATTTCTCTGACATTTTTTTTCTCTTTTCTGGACAAATAAATGTTATACCACTAGCAGCTATACGAGACAATTTTGTCACTGGTGCTGAATCCTTCATTTTAGCAAACAAGTCCTCAGTGGGATTAAGGTCACTTGTAGTAATTACCTCAAACAGAGAGTTAATAACGATCAGAAAATGGTCACCGTCTAATCCAGCCTATTACCACTGTCACTGCTAAAATATCTGTTAACAATAGCATCTGTGTGCCAAATCTGCAATTTAGAATCATTAAATGCATCCAAAAACTACTGCTTCTGGCTCATTGTGAAATTTTATACATTAAGTGGGTTTAGTTTGTTTCTTTCTCTTGTTCCATATTTCCTTCCTTCCTTCCTTCCTTCCTTCTTTCCTTCCTTCCTTCCTTCCTTCCTTCCTTCCTTCCTTCCTTCCTTCCTTCCTTCCTTCCTTCCTTCCTTCCTTCCTTCCTTCCTTCCTTCCTTCCTTCCTTCCTTCCTTCCTTCCTTCCTTCCTTCCTTCCTTCCTTCCTTCCTTCCTTCTCTTTGTCTCTATACAGATCTTTATTCTTTATTCTTGATTCCTTATTCTTCATACATTCCCATCTCTTTCTCTTTTTCTTTTTTTTGGGGGGGGGGGATTTTTTCCCTTTCTTTTTCCTCCTCTTGCCCTGGCTCTTATTCGTTTTCTAGATTTGTTTATTTGTCAAGGTTCTTAAAATAAATGCATTGCGCATTAGGCCCTAGGGAAAAAATTAGTCTCTTTATGTTTCCAATTAGATAGTGTTCCTTCTAATAATAAATTTAAAAGGAGGAGTTTGTAGGAGACAGAAGTCCTTTGTATATTCAAAGAAAGACAAAGGTCAACCTGTGACAAGACATTTTGTTTCAGATGACTTTATAAATACAAAAAATAAAAGGTCAGTGTCTAAGTCAGAACTGACTTGTCAGTCACCTGATCTCTTTTTGTAGTCACTGGGAGAAAGTTACATCTATAAATCTTCAGTCAACTCATGCTAATCGAGTTGTCTAAAAGAAGTCAAAAAACTTCTTTGGAAGACATCTCTTCCTTCACTTGTGTATGAAAAACCTTGGATACCTAGTATAGATTCTGCTGTCTATACGTAATGGAGACATCTGAACTCGGATGATTTTAAACATAGCTTTTGTGAATCGTTTGTATTTGGTTGGTTTGGACAGTAGCCAGGAACCATTGTTCCTTTCTCATTCTCAGGCAGACATTTCCTTACTCTCTTTTTATCTAAAACTGCTGAACTGATTTCCTTCAGTCTTAGCTTCTCAACATTTGGGATGTCTACAGCTTTGAGGTATCCCTTACTAAAGAAGCTGTATAATTTAATCAATCATTGGCATTGATTTAATGAAAATGTATAGCATCATTTTAACAGAACCCTTAACAGCCTCTGATTGGTTGATTTGCTCTTTCTTGAAAATAAGTGTAGACATAGAAACTCAAGCATAAAGAACAGTTTGAAAATACTGACAGTCACAATTTTTAATAAAGAGTTTGAGTTAATGTTCTTAGTACCAAACATATTGTGCCCTTGTGTGGAAATTAATGATTGAGGGACCCAATTATTAAAGGTCACTTTTGAAAATTTGTCCCCCAGTATTGTCCGGGTTGATATAATTCTGTCAAAGCAGAGGTTAGAGTCTGGGTCTCTCAGCTACAAGAAAACTGAAGTATTGATGCACGGGCTGTGTAACCCAAAGTGAATTTGCTTTCAGGCCTTGCTAAGTGAACTCCTTAGAGGTGAGTTAAATCAGCAAACATATTCATATCATTGCATAGTCTGTGTAGTTTTCTATGATATTTGCATAAATATTTCATCGTAATCTCCACATGTACCAGAGACGAGGACGAAGAGCTTTACAAGGCAATTCTAATACAATATCAATGTAAAAAGATCAGGGATTGGTGTATTTAATTCTTGTCTATTGCTACGTTATTCCACAACATTTTGCAACATGAAAGGATGAAAGTGAACAAGCATTAGTAGCCAGGGTTTCTATCTATGATGTAGTGCTTACTACTGAATTAGAAAAGTGATCACAATCACTCCTCCCGTTTTATTTTCTGAAAACAACTAAGCCTTCTAAGGTGGATGTTTAGCATACTGCCACTTGAAAAAGGTAATAAATTCTTTTCTGAGACTTTACATCTCATCTTCGCAGAAATTTGGCTATATCAGCACAGTTTCAAGGTAAGCTGTTTGCATTCCTTTACAATTAAAATGTGGGGCTTACTTCTTAGTGATCTCCCTAGGGGGATTTAATGACTATCATCACTATAAATCCATGTTTCCTAGCCAGTAAACAAGAACTGCATTGTTTTCTTGCTGAAATAATCACTTTTGGAGAATGAGATTTCAGTTTGCTGTAATCCTAATAGCCTGTGGCTATTTTCCCTCAGTCATTATAACTCTAACTGAAGTTTACTTTGAGTAGTTATTTAGGCACATGTATTTTTCTAGTCCAATCCATTTCCACACAATTTTTCACCAGCAGTCAAGCTCAGTGAGTAGAAAACAATGAGAAAAAGATGTTGCTTTAAGCACTGGTGAGTTTTCTATTACATCCCTCATTAAAATAGAATTAAAAATAGATAACATTGTAGGTATGCGTGCTGATATGTTCAGAGCATTAGAAATACATTTTTCAAATAGTCGGATCCTTGTAGTCTTTCCTTAGCTGTCATTGTTTGTCTGAGTTTTTAGTGCATAGTAGTGTCTGACCTCTACAGTCATCTTTTTTATAATTAAATTTGAACATTACAGTGGAACACCTTGGTAAGCTCGAGGTATAAACTAGAGCTACAGAATAGTTATGAAGCAGCAAAAATCAACTACCTGAACAAATTCTGTGTTCTGCTATAATAGGATGATCTGCTTGATAAATTGTCTTTGTATTCATAACATCCTTTTTCATCAAATTCAAAAAAAGTTACAACATTGAAATAAAAAAGCCAACTCAAATTCTTTTAATTTTAATAATGAATTGGCTTGAATTGTTATTTAGCCCAAAGATTCTGTCATATACACTCAATTTCTTTTTTTAGTTCGTGTGTGGTTGTGAAGCTGAATGACAGTCTCAAATCTGACAGCTACAATGTGCCCTGTGTGGGAGGAACTGTACCTTAAATTAGTGGGATTCTACCCCACAGATACCAAAGGGAGTTTGCTTTTTTTCTCAGCATCTGCAGGACTGTGCTTTAAAATCAAACTCCAAACATGAAGCAATCTTACAACCCCCAGAAAATGTGTATGAAACAATAGTGTACTTATAACCTTAGCCCTATTGCACAAAAGGTACCTGAGACAAAAGGCTAATGAAACCAGGCTAAGAGAAACTGCCAAAGGCACTCAGGGTGACGCAGTCTCAGCACTCCATTCAGAGCCTGCTTCAGGGATCTTTTAAAATACTAAGACTAATGTCATAACTCCGGCTTCATTGTCCAAAAATAATTAAAATGACATGGGTTTTTTTGCCAGTGGCCATTCAGTACTTTGTAAGTATGATTATTTTTTTCCCAGGTAAAAGCAATAGATTAAGTATTTAGATCAAAATAATTCTGTGCTTAGTTCCTACTCATTCAAACTAAAGCCAAAAGTAATAAAAGACATTGAGATAGGTTGTGCTTTGGTTTTCTTTCATTAAAATTTCCATTAAAGTCTGTTTCTCTCCTTTTTATCACCATTCCTCGTCAACGTATTTCTTATCTTTCCCTTACTTTACATTTTTATGTACTTTTCTTTCACCAAACTCCCTCCACTCACCCCCACCCTGCGCTACCTCCTCTTTCTCTCTCTCATTGTCTCAGTCTTTTTTTTGAATCTCTCTCTGCAAATAGCAAACAAGTTCATTTTCTTCTAGTCTGTACCCAGCTAAACCCCTTGTAGGTCACAGAGTAGAATGCAGGCTACTGTGATGAGAAAATTGCAAACTAACAACTTTGAAAGTAGGAGACCAAAAAAGGTTTTTATGTCGGCTCTGTGCCTATATCCTGAGTTTGCTAGAAAATTAAGCCACTGTTTTGGAAGACATGTATCTGGAATTCTGTAAAGCCTTTGACACAGTCCCCCACAACTTCTGTCTAAATTGGAGATGGTCACATTCAGAGAGTAGTGGTCAATGGTAAGATATCCAGATGGAAATCCATGACAAGCGGTGTCCCTCAGGGATCCATACTGGGACAAGTGCTGTTTAATATTTTCATTTATGATATGGACAGCGGGATCGAGTGCACCCTCAGCAAATTTGCAGATGACACCAAGCTGAGTGGTGCAGTTGTCACACCAGAAGGATGGGATGTCATTCAGAGAGACTTGGACAAGCTGGAATACTGGGCCTGTGTGAACCTCATGAGGTTCAACAAGGCCCAGTGTAAGGTCCTGCGCCTGGCATAACTTCAATACTGGATGGCAGGCAATGTGATTGAGAGCAGCCCTGCAGACAAGGACTTGGGGGTATCTATTGATGAGAAGCTCAACATGAGCTGGCAATGTGATCTCACAGCCCAGAAGGCCAACTGTGTCTTGGGGCTGCATCAAAAGAAGCGTTGCTAGCAAGTTGAGGGTGGTGATTCTTCCCCTCTATTCTGCTCTTGAGAGACCCCACCTGTATCCAGTTCTAGAATCCCCAGCATAAGAAGGATATGGAATTGTTGAAGCGAGTCCAGAAGAGGGCTACAAGGGTGATCAGAGGGTTGAAAAACCTCTGCTGAGAGCACAGGCTGAGAGAGTTGGGGTTATTAAGCCTGGAGAAGAGAAGGATCTGGGGAGGCCTTACAGTGGCCTTCCAGTATATGAAAGGGACCTATAAGAAAGCTGTGGAGGGATTTGTGATAGGATGAGGAGGAATGGCTTTAAACTGGAAGGGGGAAGATTTAAATTAGACATTAGGAGGAAATTCTTCACGCTGAGGGTTGTGAAGCACTGGCACAGGTTGCCCAGGGAAGGTGTGAATGCCCCATCCCTGGAAGTGTTCAAGGCCAGGTTGGATGGGGCCTTGAGCAGCCTGGGCTGGTGCGAGGTGTCCCTGCCCTTGGCAGGGGGGTTGGAACTGGGTGATCTTGAGAGTCACTTCCAATGCAAACCACTCTATGGTTCTATGAAAAATAGATCTTCTCATCTGCGAGGACCAGAGAAATGTGATATACTGCAACTATGACAAATTACCAAAGGACACAGGATAGAAATGTAAAAATAATGAATCAAATTTTTGAAAAAACAACAGAATCTCTTTATATAGTACTGGGTCTGCCATAAAGTCCTAGCATTTTCTATGGAAAATGTAATTCCCATAGTTCTGTAATTTGCCTCAAAATTTTCTGCTAAGGAAGCAGGGTGCAGTCAGTACATAAAAGAGCAAGAGAGATGAGAAATTCTGGTATCTCATTAATGAGAACCAACTCTTGTAGTCAGTCTATCCACCATTCCATACACAAATCTTTATTTTTACATGCACTCTTCCAAGGTAGATATGTAATCAGGTCAAAGGAAAATGATAAAGTAATAAGCTAAATAATATCTCTTTATTTTCACTGAAGTTTCAAATGTTACCTTCTACATTGTCTGTAATGAATGCTTGAGAGAAGCAGGAGCTGACAGTACATGGAGTCTTTAACGTAATCTCTTTATCTGGTATGTACAAGTAAATTGTCATACCTACATAAGTATAAAATATCTGTTCATTTTGAATAATTTTAACTTTCCATATGAAACATATAACAAACAGTATCAATCCCTTTAACAAGGCAAAAATAATTATTTTAAAGTAACTTAGTCTTTAGAATTAATGAAGTAACCTGAATAATGAACAGAAATTAGTGAAAAAGGAAGAGGGAAAAAGTAAAGTAAAACAAAGAAAGAGACAAATCATTATTAAAGACACTGAAAATTTACATACTTTTTAGCAGCCCATAGTTATACAGCTTTCAAAGTGTCAATGATTTTTTTTTACAAAGAAATAAACGGAGAGCAAGGGACAGAGTTGGTTTCTTTGGGGGGGTTGGGGGTTTTTTAATATTAGTCTAGGATCTCTTATGTTCTGTAAAGTCTTCTAAATATATGAAATTTAATTTCCTGTGAAAGAAATAATTTTTGTCTCCATTTGCTAAGAAGGTAAAATTATAGATGGGACATATCTTAAATGAATGTTAAGGATGGGAGGAGAGAATATAATTCTCAAGAGATTTAATTTAAAACTACTTAAATTGGGTCTTTCAGTTGGAGCAACTTGAACAGATATGAGTGATTTCACTAGTTTTTTAAATAATCAAGAGTAGGGACAAAAAATAAATTTTCATTTTCTTTGTCAGGAAAGCTGCCAGACAGTCTGAATTGCAATTTCTGCATTTTTTTTAAAAAAATCACTTAGGTTTACTGGGAAATTATCATGGGAAACAGTAACCTTTACATCTTGGAGTCTGTCTGTCTAGAGAGATTTTTAAAGTTTTGCATTATCTAATAACTATTTGAAGAATTTTGGATAAGAAACAATGACTTTTACCAGCTCTGGAGAATTGAAAATGATCTGCAAAGTTGAATTTTCAGAGTGGGTTGAAAAAGCCCTGATTATGAAATACTCTGTTACTGACTCATAGAAACTGTAACAAAGCATATTCTGTAGAAAAGTAGTTTTTGCCTATGACATAACAAATTTTTTTTCCAAAGACAAAAGGGACAGAAGAGCCTGTTTTGACATAGGTGGTGGATACACAAGGGAAAAATGGTCTGGGACAACTTTATTGATAGTGTATACTGGAAAATCAGCATTGAAGTTAATAATTATTTTAATTCATACCAGAACAATTAATTTTAACAGCTGTTTGTTTGTTTGTGGTTTTTAAAGATTTTTATGCAGGTGTCAAATAGACAGAAAATCGGGCAGTTTATTCCTTCGATAAACTGAAGAGAAGTAGAACGTAATATCAGAAGCAGCTTTGCACTCAAGGTAGTTAATGAATATAAGCTAGTTAAGTCAAGAAAATTAGGGTCCCCATGCTGAAAGGTATTAACCCATAAAACTTATTAAACTAAGGAAAAGAAAGAAGAAAAAAATGTTTACCCATCCAATAAAATATTAGTTTTGCTTAAATAAATTTAAAGATCTCATGGATTTCAACACAGTTTAAACATCACTTTTGAAAAGATAGGAAGAGAGGTAACAAAATAAAGCCAGACATACTCAGTTGCCCTTTCACTGTTATCACTATTTAGACAGTGGAGAGCATTAAGCAATTAATATCAAATCCTAAAACCAGTGTATCCACCTGTATCTCACCTGATAACGCCTAAGACTGACTTTTAGAGGATGAGAAGAGCTCTTTATGAAAGCACAGCTTTTCCTCAGTTTTGAAATCAATGCAGAGTTGGGCATTTCTCCAGGCTCAGCAGGAAAGCATTTGCAGGTCTCTCCCAGAGCTATGTAAAGCATTTAGATCCTTCTGTAGAACCTAACTTATTAGTTAATGAATGTAGGATCTTTTTAGTCCACTAATTAGGCCTGCAGTGAGGAGAAAACATATTCAGCTGTATAGAACATTTTGTATAACCTATTGAAGCATTCTGTCCTCTTGCATTCAAGTGTGATTTCCAGAAAACTCAATAGAAAGGAAAAGTCCATTGTGATTACAAAACTTAATTTTTTCTAGACATAACAAAGTGTCAATAAAACAATAGAAAAAAACACTTCAGCATCATAGCATGATACAGTGCAATAAAAGTGCTGCATTTTTAAAAACAGCTTTCACTGAATATTTGCTCATTTAATCAAGATACTGCTGGATAGGCATTCTTTCTCTAGAAGCTGAATCTACATATTTAAACAACTGTTACTACCTGCCATCTCTTCTATAAAAACAATTGAACATATGTGCACAGTTCTAAAATGTTATATCTGCTAGCAGAATGCTAAAGACATTTAGCTCAATTTGAAGCTTCCAGCAGGAGAAGAAAAATAATTACTTCTATTTAAACAATAAACACATTTACAAGAATAACATGAAAGTTTCACAAGTTTCTGGTTACAGATGGGCTAGATCAAAAATACCTTCTGGTTTTTTTTCATATCCAAAGGGAACAAAAAGACTCTGCACTTTCCCTGATCCTCTATATCCTATTGTAAATGAAGTTAATTACAGAACCACAAGTGTCAGCCACTTCAAGGCAAGGCAATGAACTGGAGGGAGAAGTAAGGAGCTTCACAAACCATGAACTATTACAAATAGGTCAGCACTGGGGAATACTCCTAAATTCTCAGATCTGGATAAATTTCCTTTTTTTAACCCCAATTCCTTACTAAAAGACTCAAATGTGCCCACACCTTATCTTGATTCCCAAACAAATGTATAGGTATAACGTAGAAAGCATTTCGAAATCATAGCATGATATAGTACAAGATGTGATGTATTTTCAGAAGAAGTTTCCACTAAATATTTGCTCACGTAAACATAGTGCTGGATAGAAGATTTTTTTTTCTCTAGATGATGAATCTGCGTATTTAAGCAAGGGATGCTAAGAAAACTCTAGCTAAATTCCCAGTGTGAATGGCTGAGAAAGAGAGTATTGGCTGTGAACTGGACAGCAGAGTTCAGAAGGAAGTAATGATATGTAAGATGAAAAACGTTTGAATTCCTTAATCTCTAATCACATGAAGTCTTCTCGCTGTGACTGGAGACACATTTCTGGGCTCCTATCCTTCTACAATTAGAAATTCTGGGAAGTGGCACCAAATCAGTTGTTATTTTGTACTGAGTTCAAGCATTACCAGGCCCAAATTATGGAAATATCATGCTGCTGCATTAATATTTCCTTTCTCTGTATTCTTCATTTTGAGAAAGGAAACTTCTCAAATAAGGTTTTTCTCAAAAGATAAGGTTAATGTTTAGCTCCTTTACCTTCAAAAGATTTTAATGAACGATTAACATATGTTTCCAAGTTATAACAAAACATTTTAGTTTGAATCATAAATATGTTTTCCTCTGATGCCTACTCTTTTCAAGCTTAGTAGGACAGAAGGCAATGGAACAAAAGAAAACACAAAAACCTGCTTGATACTCTTTGCAAAAGTGGACAGAACCCAGTAAACAATTTAACCTGTCCTATAAACTCTGTGAGTCTGCTTGTCTTCCTAACACTGAAGTAGTTTTCCTTCCCCAGGCATTCAGGTGCCTTCGTGGCATTATGGGATTTTGTGGGTCTACTTATGACACACATCTTGATTCAGTATTATTAGGAGTATTGCAGCTTGGCCCAGATTTAATGAATTTGTGGTCTGTCATTTTCTCTTACCCAGAATAGGAAAAACCCGTCACATGAATAAGAAAGAAAGATGGGGTGCAAATTATAACGATTTTTGCAAAGTTGTTTTCTCAGACAAATGGTCCTTGGCTTTAAGAAAATGTACCTTTGTTTTCTTTTCTTATATGACATTTATATATTTTAGATTTTTAAATTCTATGTGAAGTGTTTTCAGTGCATTTTCTAATGTTTCTTTCTTTGTAAGAAAATTTATTGAAGTTTGTACAGTAGATAATAAATCACTAGGTGCAGAAATATCCACAAAACACTTTAAAAAAACACAAACCGAAACAAAACAAAAAAACCCCAAAAGAAGAAAATAAAATAAAATTTAAGAAAAATTAAAAAACAGGCCAAAAATATTACTCCAGTATTTGGAAGTGTGGGAAGGGGGCACATTGTATGGTAACACATTGCTTAAGTTGGTGAAAACAAGTGTGAAATTTCAAGGAAGAAGTGCCTTTGCTGCTTTCTACTGTATATTTTTGAATAGCAATGATAATTTGCTATTATAGAAATACAGTTACTTAGTGCAAAAAATTTCCTTTCAAATATAAAAAAAATTAATACTATGTATCTATGCATATTTTTGCATAATATATTTATATGTTATACTATACGTTTAGAATATGTACTTAAGTATATAATCTATACAAATGTGAAAAATATGAAGTCAAATCAGAATACAGAATATCAAAATCAGATGAGCATGATGGATAGCACAGACTTAGTTACTCCGTTTTGATTTTGCATATACCTAGATTGATGTAATATTCCTGTACTAACCTTAAAATATATTTATTTTGGTGATGAAGGTCGGGGGTGGAACTATACAGTTAAACAGAAAAAGCATTAAATATGATGCAGTACAGCAGTTAAAAGTTTAACAGAACATAGAGTTATAAAACCCTATAAAAATCCTTAGACTGCTGAGAAAACCTTTCCATTACAAAAATTTACCACGTTTTTCTCTGTTAAAGGCTTATTTTTATAATCAATGCATGATTAGAGAATAAGCATTAAAGTATTATGTTTTACATCCATTCTCATAGATTTCCCTCTTAGTACCTCTTCTCATGTGGAAAACAATCCACAGATACAGTAGAACATTTAGGAATCTCAAATTCTTAGATGTGAATTCCATATTTTTATGCTTTGATGCTTTGATCAACCTTACTGGCTTTATTTCTGACTGAAGTAGTTCTTCTTAGGTGGGACAGACTAGGAAGGAGAGGTGGTGGGGTTGCTTTATACGTCAAAGAGTGTTTTGACTGTGTAGAACTCAGTAATAGCGATGATAAGGTAGAGTGTTTATGGATTAAACTCAGTGGTGTGCGTGGTAACGCAGATATTGTGGTGGCAGTTTGCTATCCACCACCCAACCAGGATGAAGACTTTGATGAGCTCTTTTATAAACACCTAGAAGAAGTCCCACGATCCTGTCTCGTCATTCTTGTGGGGGATTTCAACCTTCCAGATGTCCGCTGGAAGTACGACATGGCAGAAAGGAAGCAGTCTAGGAGGTTCATAGAGTGAGTGGTAACACAATTGGTAACTGCACCAACAAGAGAGGGTGCCCAGCTGTACCTGCTCTTTGTAAACAGAGCGAGCATGGTGGGAAAGGTGACAGCTGGAGGACATCTGGGTCACAGTGATCAAGAGATGGTACAGTTCTCACTTCTTGGGGTACTGAGGAGAAGGGTCAGTAGAATTGCCACCCTGGACTTCCGTAGGGCAGACTTTGAACTATTCAGAAGGTGCCTGATAAAGTCCACTGGGAGGTGGCTCTTAATGACAAAGGGGTGCAAGAGGGCTGGGCGCTTCTCAAGAAGGAAATCCTGGTGGTACAAGAGCAGGCCATCCTCGTGTGCCGTAAAACGAGTCAGCGGGGAAGAAACCCAGGTTGGCTGCATAGGGAGCTTAGTATTGATCTCAGGAAAAAGAATAAAGTTTATGAGCTTTGGAAGAGGGAGCAGGCATCCCAGGAGGACTACAAAGGTGAGCTGAGATCGTGTAGGGAAAAAATCAGAAGGGCTAAAGCCCAACTAGAACTTAAACTTTGGTAAAAGGGCAACGAGGCTGGTGAGGGGCTGGAAAACAAGTCCTGCTAGGAGAGACTGAGGGAAATGGGGTTGTTTAGCCTGGAGAAGAGGAGGCTGAGGGGAGGCCTCGTCCCTGTCTACAACTGCCTGAAAGGAGGTTGTGATGGGGTGGGTGCTGGGCTCTTCTCACAAGTGACAAGCGATAGGACGAGAGGAAATGGCCGCAAGTTGTGCCAGGTGAGGTTTAGACTGGGCACTGGGAAAAATTTCTTCACTGAGAGACATTGGCATTGGCACAGGCTGCCCAGGGAGGTGGTGGAGTCGCCATCCCTGGACGTGTTTAAAAGATGGGTAGATGAGTTTCTTAGGGACATGGTTTAGTAGGGAGACAGGCACGGTTGGACTTGATGATCTCAGAGGTCTCTTCCAAGCTTATGATTTTATGATTCTATGAATTTCAATAGGAATACCACACACATTCTTTCAGTATGAGATGGGAATAGTGGGACAGAAATGGTTCTATGAAATGCTCACAACCTTGTCTGCCGAGTATGTCAAATGTATCACAATCAGCAGGTACTACATTTAAATTGACAGAGCCATGAAGCTATATTAACTGAGCGGATATGACCTTATCAAGCAAAAAATCAAGCATAATGGCAGCTAAAACCTTTTCTCTGTAGGTTTTGATCATCATTCAGTAATACAGTAATGAGCAAAATACAAGCACTGTCATGGAGTTAAGGGCTAGCGAAATGAGAAGAAGCCTAAGTCTTTTAACTCCTGTGTATAAACTCTGATTTATAGATTGTCTCTTGAGCATTTAATGAAAGACACATATTAGGCTTAAATTAAGTAACCATTGTAACTGACAGAAGTTGATATTTATACCACATTTAAAGCAAAAAGCTTTGTTCTCACTGAACATTTTCATGTCTCATTCTCCAGAATAACTTTCTATAAATCTTAATTAAAACTTTTCTAATAAAGAAAAAGTAAGCAGCAGAAACCAGATATCTGGAAATCTAGTATTTCTGAAAACAAACAAAATGAAATTAAGGGAAAAAGAACAACAGACAGCTGATTTCAGTACTTCATAAGTATTTAGATTCCTTTCCTTTTAACTGTTTGTTTAGCGATAAATCTTGTAGAAAATAAGTGCTTGTAGAACAATATCTGTGCATGGAAACAGTGCTTGTAGAACGCAGGTCTTAATTTACTTACTGTCTACATTGTAGGTTGAGTATATTTATCATTCTGAAACACTTGAATCTGTCAGGCAGTTATATTTGTCAGTTCCTTTCTATACCTTCCACCACACCCCCAGAAGATTTAAATGCTTTGGGGAGAAATGTTCTATTGTTCTTATAATTCAGAGGCAGAGGCTTTGCTGTTGGGTTTTTTGATGTTTTTGTTGGAGGAGGCTGACTTTCTGCAGTGATTGCACTTCTTTGTATGTGCGTACACAGGTAAGAGTTATTTTTTAAAATGCCAAAGGGGAGAAGAGGAAAGGAAAGGTAGATGGAGGAGCATGAACTTATGTGTTTGAAAGTTCTAAAACCTTCTATGGTTCAGGCATCATAAACCTCGCCTGCCAAAACAAACAGCTGATATACTTAAAATTTTCAAATAGACAATAGTGATTCAATTTTTTTTTTGTTGATGTTATGTTTGTTTGGATTTTAACTTTTGTTACAATGGGAGTGTTGAGAAGTCTTTATAGATTTGAAAAGATGCTTCTCTTATGAGATATGTTTCGTTAAGAAATATACGAAACTACAATTCTTATCTACTGCACAGTGTATTCAGTTAAGTATCGCAGGCATTTCTCAGGAACACGTAGCATTAATATAGATAAGTCACCTTGTACCACTTTATTAATTACTCAAAAACTGTACCCTCTGTTTTCAGTTTTGCTTAATAAAAAACAAATTAGCATGAAGGTTAATTGGGAAAAATTGCAACTTCTGCATACCTTACTTCTGAAAGACATCTTGAACTAGGAATTTAGTGTTATCATAGTCAATACCACTAAAAGCCTGTAGTTTCAGTGTAGAAAACATTGAAAAAACAGTGAAACAAACAGGTTGAAGGACTCCTAATTTTTCTTTTCCTTTTCAGTGTCCAAAATATAAAGATGGCAAAGTGTGCAAAAGGCTTTGATTTTTAAAATATAAAGTATAACTATTTTGTAATTATTCACATTTTCAACTTAGCTCCCTACATCCTGCCTAAAGTTTCTATATTTTTTTCTTAGCCATCTGGGATATACTGACTTTACCTCACTGAATGCCCAATGAAATCTATAGACTTAATTAGAAAATAGATAGATTGCTAATTGACAGACTGATTTGGAATTCTAACAAAAAAGACAAGACAGTAGTAAAATCATATCTCTGAAAATGCAGAAATCATAAAGTTTTAATCTTTCCAACACTGATAGAAAATCTAATTCTTTTCAAATTAAGAACATTTTTTTGAAAGTGAGTGAGTACCAAAAAGGACACAACAAAAATGCAAATCCAACCAAAATCACACTTTATGCAGATGATATATTTTAAAACTATAAACATAGCACATATGGTAGCTGTAAACTCCACACTTTTTAGCTTGTCTTGTTTCATGATAATTTTGGTTAAAAAAACTCTGATAGGCTGTAAGAAAATCAGTCCTTAGGCTATGAAATTACGAAGTTCAATCAAAGTCCAAAGTTTTTCATTGCCATAAATTTTATATTAAAAAGAATTCTAATGCATATATCTTTATTTTGCCTTCAGAGTCCTCCTACTTAATCTAGAGCTGTGAAGTACTAAAACCAACATGATAAAAGAATGTCCAATCAATTTCAATTGAATGACCTGCACTGAGACAATTGGAATTGAAGTTACCCCAAATCCACAACATCTTTAAAACACAATTAGTTCAATGTAACTTGCTGATTAACTCTTCTGAGTTCTTAGTTGTAGGAAGGCAGCAGTGGAGTTTGAATTTGAATGAATATTTCACTGAAGAGAAATTACATTGTCTGGAGCAGGAAGAAAGTGTAAAGTGAAGCATTTATCGATAACAGACTGGTTATCACTTTGAATAGATACTTTGTTGTGCCACAGAAAGTACAAATTGAATGTAAAACTCAATTTTTTTAGACCTTCACAATGACAAAAAATCAATTTCTAGTGAATTATAACAGTAAATGCTGTATTTCTCCTAAACTATTTTTTTTAACTCTTAAACTATATTTTTTAAATAACTTTTATATGATTGTTTGTTCAACAACAATTTAGTCCTGCTAGTTATGACAGAGAATGAGGTACTATCATGAGGCATGCTATCATGACATATCAGGAATTTCTCAGTCAGGAATTTCTCAGTCAGGATGGCTCAAATAACAAATCTAAAAGAGGACACATTCAAGACCTTTGAAAAAGGCACAATACTTTGGTAATCATATAGCTAGCAATCCAGAGTTTCCTTATGAGTCCATAATGGAACAATAGGTATTCCAAGTAGATGTACGCATCCCAGCATAAATAAGAGACAAAACAAAATAAGTGATATTCTCTCTATGTGTTTTTCTTATTAAAGAAACAAGAGTATCGCTGTCCTGATATTAACTTCTATGAATAACCAGGAGGATTATGCCTATCACCTCTCTTCTTCTGGCTAAAACGCGAATTAGCCATGTATTTTACAAACATCAAATGAGATGAACTACAGGCAGCTTAGAATTTCCTACTTAAAAGTCCAGGAGTTCACTGTGGGGTTTTGCCATGACTCGTCGAAGTCATTTCAATTTATCTACCTGCTAGGAAATATCACTTTGTTTATAGTGCTTCCTAGAAAGATAAACTATGAAAGTGATAGAATGGCAGAGAAAGATAACAGGTGCAACATATACTAAAGGGATGTATTTCCAGAAAGAATGTAAATGGGTTCAAAAAAGGATTTATGTTAACTGCTGAAATGTTGAGTCTATACACCTGTACAACGGGTGTAAAGCTCTGGAGGTGGAAGAACAGTGAATGGATGACGGACATGGTGGTCCATCTACACCAGAGATATCGCCAAGGTCAGAAAGGCTGATCCCTTTTATCAAGACCACTTCCATGAGGAAGAAAGGGCAGGTTACAGTTGTAGGCTCTTGGATGAAAGATATGTGGTACAATGGACTTCCATGACTTGCAAAGGCCAATTTAGCAAGAGGAAGCAAACACTGAGTTTACAAAAGGGAGTGATTCAGCTCTAACTTTATCTGGTAAGACAATCAGCTGAATGACACCTGAAGCTATGACTGGAGTGAGGCTACTGGTGGCAACAGGCTATTTTGAAGGGACAGGCAAGGAAAGAGGGGCAGAGGCATTGCCCTCTACATCAAGAAATGGATAGAGTGTGAAGAACTGTATTGGAAGAATAGCCATGAATTGAGCACTGAATTCAGAAAGGTTTATAGTGATGCTGAATTAGAATATGCATTTTCATTACTTGAAGTTGAAAGGACGAAAATCCAATTCATTAAACTGTGTTAAATATTTCCTGCAAATGAATTAAAAAACAAATAAACAAATAAAATTCTTCACGTGGTGACCATGATCAGCAGCTAAGCCCCTACCCAGTTTCTTGTTCACTACTTTATCAAAAGCTGCAAACTCATGGGTTGAGATAAAAACAGATCAACAGGTAAAGCAAAAGGTGCACACACAAACAAAAGAAAGGAAGAAATTCACTCATGACTTCCCATCAGCATGCAGATATTTCACCACTTCCTGTAAAGCAATCCTCCATCGTGCATAACAGATACTTTGGAAGACCAAGATTTTGTCCTGCTTTTAGCTGGGATAGAATAAATTTACTTCTTAGAAATTATTCCAAGTTCTGTGAGAATAAATGTGAAAAGACATTATGTTTTAGTTTTAATTACTAATATTAGTATCAATTTTTTTATTGTTTTGATTAAATCCATTTTCTATTTTGGCCTTTGGGTCTTCTCTCCCTTTCATGATTCCTCTTCCCCTGGCAGTGGAATCTGGAACTGAACTGCCCGGTGTTTAGCTGCTGGCCAGGGAGGCTAAACTGGGACACACTATTACCATGAGCATCCCTTCTTTCTCCTCCTTTTCCAAATGTTACTGCTGAGCACAGTATCATGTAGTAGGGCATATTCCTTGGTTTAGTTAAGGTCAGCTTTCTTGGCTGTGTCCCCTCCTAATTTCTTGCTCACTTCAAGCCTGCTCACTGACAGAGAGCGCCAGATTTAGGGACATCTATAAGAAAGAAGGGAAAGCAGATTACTTCTAATGCAAGGAACCTCCAACTTTAGCTCAGCAGAGGCAGTGAAATAACTGTTGTATTCCCTTTGTCATTTTGGTCACAGTGGTTTTAACCGAGTGCCACTGACGCCATAATGCCACCAGTGCTTCATGATACTGTGACACTTTTTTGGTAGACTCTTGGACAGAAAGGACCCCAAAAAGTGTTCTTTAAGTCATCCATATTTGAAGGACTCTGAAATAATCAATTTCTCCCTTCTGGGAGTTGCTTGAAGACTGTCTATCCCCCATGTGTGAAGCTACCACATATAGAATGAAATTATCAGTTAAAAAAACGTTGTGTGGAACTGGATAACAGANAAGATTTGCTATAAATGCCATCCAGTACATACAGCATTACAGAACACAGCTTTAAATTACCATATTGTCTTGTCTTAGAGCTTTAGGATTTACAGATAAGAGAAACACATTCAGGTGCTCTTTCCAAACCCTTTTCAAAAAAAAAAGGAGAGTCCTTCATGGGTCATATTTGAAGTACCACAACTTAAACTTTATTAAAGGCTTGGTTCATTAGTGCTGATAAATCATCAGTAACTAGTCTAACTATTGCAATAGTGTAACAGAGCTTTGGCAGTGTACCTGAAGTATTTGACATATATCTATTTCAGAGCCCACTACCCAAGAGACTACCCAATCAAATAAAACTGCTCTACCATAAGTTGTGGTTTTTTCTCTAACCAAGGAAACTAACGGGATCACTTGGAGCTGAAATATCTGAAAGGTAAAGAAACTATATTTTTCAAGTCCTTACCTCAAATGACAGGTTTATGATTTCACTATGCTGTAGAAGAGGCAGAAGCAGCAGGGACAGGCTTGCTGACTGAACAAGTGAGCTCTTGGGTCAACTTTCTGATGACTGATTGTGGGCACACACAAAGCAGCAATGACAGAAAGCCAGTCTCTAAATAATATCTTTGTAGCTGCAGAGCATTGTACAAATATTTAGGAAAAAAATGACAAAATCACATTAAGGATAATAAATATGCTTTCATCTCACTTCACAGATAATAAATTATTAACAGCTTAACTTTTCCAGATGATGGGCCTCTGCAGGGAAGCCTCACTAGTTTTCAAGACTCTAGACTCACTTCCTGGCAGAGGCCACCAGTTACCATCCCCTGGTACATAAGAACCATAATTTGAAAGGGTTAATACTACAGAGTAGGACTAAAGGACATTTTAAAATATGTCACTAATTAATGAGTAACAGCTCAGATT
>VWPV01007512.1:0-70778 GCA_013389885.1 Geococcyx californianus | reverse complement strand
CCAGCTCCCTCAGTCACTCCTCGGAAAAGCTTCAGCCTTTTCCTTTGCTGAGTAGGATCAAACCCTGTTTAAGACATAGCTGGGAGATGTGGCAAGACCCGTGTTTTCTGTAATAGGCCAATGGTTAGGCAGCTCCTAGAGGAAATGTGCACGGCCGAGTTTCCCTTAGGGCAGACAAACCCATGCCTCCTTCCCAACAGGTTGATGCTTTGAGTATCTGGCCAGCAGAGGCTCTGCACAGGGACACAATAAGGTTTTCTTGTGAAAGGCATTTTATTTTGCACTTAATTGGGACAAGATCAGAATGAATGCTGAGCACTGCCGCAGAACAGGGAGACCTGCTGTCAGATCCCACTTTAGGGGATAGATAGAGTGGAAATACACATCCTTTCTTTCATCTTAGGGAAGACTAAAATCAGACACATGCCCTCATGTCTCTATTATGGAGGTATACATATTTAGATGCACTCAATGGCCTAAAGAACATTTACTTTCCCATGCATCCAAACCCATGAAATTATGTTTATGTTTAGGGGAACATTAAATTCCAAAACACATTTTAACATAGTGAATTAGGTTAAGATCAGTTCAGTCACAGAGATGAAATGAACAATGGTCTCCCATGTCTAGAGACATCTTACTAGCCACACAATATGTGATAGTGCCTCTTCCAGCCCTGCCATGGAGGGAAGGATTAAAGGTCTATCTGTTGCTTGAAAATTTTGCTTTTCAGTATGAAATGCCTTCAAGAGGGAAGACCTGAAGTCTGGGTTGCATGTTCTAAAGCAGATCCATCTTTCCTCTACTTATATTAACAGGACTACTGAAATATAAAGATACAAACCTCACCTTGTTTGTGTCCCTAGATCACTACTGCTGCAACAACATTGCAGCTAATGCTTCTCAGCTGCAAAATTCAGGGCAGTTGGGGTGCATGCTCCACAGCTGGCACACGCTGCTAGAAGGGATGTGTCTCTGTGCCAGGCTGCAATCCTTGCAGTAGCTCCAGCACACTGCCCCACGCCTGCACACACTGCCTTGCCCCCTAGATGCCTGGATCAGTCTCATGTTTTAGCTGCTCTGTGGCTTTCCAAAGGACTTGTTTCTGCTTTTAACAAGCTGGGCTGTGAATTTGCTCAGAACAAACCCTCCCCTGTCACCACATTCATAAGCGGGCTTTCCCCAAGTGAGTAGCAACAGCATTGGTCATTAAAAACAAGCAAATAAATAAGGAACTAGTGACCTTCGTAACAGATGATGAAACTGCCAAACCCATGGTTTCCTAGTCCTAAAAGCTGTGGCAAGAACCAGAGCACCTCAACAGTGAGGCAAGTGCTTGGGATTTTGCTAAAAGGTTTTCAATCTTTCTACAGCAAAATTAAGCACTGCTGTTTTCCAGCTGTGTTTCTGCCTTGGTGACAGTGTGTTGGGGTTAACAGCAACAGGTACTGTCAATCATCAAAAATTATCTCATCCTGTGTACAAAAGCAACACTCAGTCTTACAAGTTTGTACCCATGTGAGCTTCCCCACTGGAACCAGCAAAGGAAACCTGGGTAAATCTACCTGAGTGTTTTGCCTTGGGTCAAATGTAAGCTTTTGAAGACAATCTTCCTTTTTTCTCCACCTACTGCTTCAGATCACATCAAGGAAAAGTCCTGGAGTGAACGAGTCTTCTGGATGAAATGAGTGAGTGTTGCAGCCCTCGAGGGCACTCCCAAAGGGTGCTTGCTCCATGGGACCTGCAAGAGGTAGCTCGAGGACACCCTCAGCCGTGAAGAGTGAATGGCAGAGCATCTACATCAGCTTTCACCTGACCACCCTGCTCCCCTTGTCCCATAGTGCCTGTCTTTTCTCCCACACATCCAGTTCCTTGTCACACAATGCAGAATTGCACAACTGCACCCAGCCTGTCTGTGGCAGCAGGAGACAATGCAGCTGCAGAGCTGGGTGTGCTGGCTTGCAGCAACACCTGAGGAGGCTCCCGATGGAGCTGGCAGGAGAAGTGGGGGTCCCTGTTAGCTGCTGTTCAAAGACACTCCGCTAACTGATTTCCAGCATCCTGTGACTGTTTGTGAAGGCAGAGCCCCAGAGCCAGCTGTCAAGAGCATCTTGTATTTATTTGACTCTTGCTCAAGGCAGTGTCTCGAGATGGGGTTGGGTTGGGTTTCTTTGCACGCACATGAAAAATGGAATAACGGGCCAAGGGCTCCCTCTGTGTCCATTGCCAGGCATAACTTCTGCTCCCACAGCTCGAGGAGCAGGACTAACACAGTTTGGGGGTGGGAACACGTGTATGAGTTTGTTTAGCTCCTCAGTCCAAGACCGTAGCTGAGACACCATCTCCAGGTGACTTTGGAGACCATCCAGAAAGTGTCCAAAGGAGATCAGAGCACCCCAGAGCTCTCTCTGGTGTCCCTGAACTTCTCGGGAGGGTGTGGGGGGTGTCACAGGTTTTATTTTATAAAAAGAAGCATGTGCCTAGACCAAGTTAGATTTATTTTGGAGTGATGGGAGTCATCATGGACTATTCGTGTCTTTTGCTCCTTTTGACAAACTGAGCTCAATTCCTGCTTGCGGATGGCCTGGAGCCTCTGTAACAGAACACAGGGAGGAGAGGCACAATCTGAATTTCACCCATACAAGGTTCTATGTAGGTGCATGGCCCTTTGGATAACTTGTCAATTAAATATTCTTCCATCATTGCATGAGATAAGCAGCTCCTCTCTTTGTCTGGGCAGGATGGCACCAAATGCACATTTTGCAAAATCAGGAAAAACAGCTCTTTAAGAGAATAAAAGAGGCAGCAGCATCACTCTCCAGCTCCCACCTGCACAAGGAAGTCAGGATAGTGCTTATTTTCTTTTGAGCAAATGCTGCAGTTCAAATCAGAGAGCTTGTCTCATTAATAGTCAACAGACCAGCTGCAGGTACAGTTCCCTTTCCTTATTCCTGAAATATTTATCACCCAGGCTTTCCAAAATATACCACTAATCCAACCCTTAACAGGACAGCAAAGGGTATTTTTCTCCTCAAGTGTTCCCCCTTGTGGGTTTTAAAACGTTCTTCGCTTCAGGTTTGAAAGGAACTTGGAGCAAATACAAACTGTGCAGAAGAGCAGGGTGAAAACCCTCTGCAAAGATTTTCCCATCACCTTCATGAAAGTGTAGAAAACTGCAGAGCAACATGAGGCTTCCACCACAAAATTCAGATGCGTCTGCCCGTTGTGCTGCCACCTTATCCCATCTCCACTTCCAGACATGCACTCTCTCTCCTCACCTGCTCCTGGCATCTCTTCCCCTATATTGGGTCACAGTGATGAGGAAATGCTGTTTGGGTTAAGGGCACAAGAGGCAACATGCCTGAGTTCAGATTCGCCCCTGCCACACCACCTTCATAACAGGCAAGTACTCCACCAATGTCACACCACAGCCCATCTGCCACCTGATACTGTAAATACTTAATGTCTTCACAGCCAGAGAATGTACTTCTTTTTCCACTGGTAGGAGGTCTCGGAGTCCTCTGCTCTCCTGCTTAGGCACGCAGCTCTTCACATGAGCTGTCAGTTCTGAGGAGACAACGCTCAGCTCCCTTCCTCCTTCTGAAATACGGTTAGCAGTCATATCCCTCCAAGGATGCCCTGGCATGGCACAGCTAGGATCTGGAACAGGGCAGGAAATGGCTTCAGTCTTAACACCCAAAAATGAAAATTTATTGAAACAGAATTGAAACAGGGCAGTGTCTTTCTAAATAAATTTCTGGTTTACAATTTTTTTCTTTTTTAAAAAAGCTGTCACAGTTGTTCACATATCTCATTCCTGGCTTTTGGTTGAAGTTTAAAATTAAATTAAATTACAATTTTATAGCTTTAGGGGAAAAGTCATACTCCAAATGAAAACCTACTTCTATCATTTCTGGTTGGTACTTTCTTTTAGGCTTTTGTTTAGGATATTTCCTTTGTCATTTGAGATTGTGCCTTTCAGTGGGAAATTGAAACTGAGATGTTTTCTGAAACCCTTCGATTTCTCTATGAATAGATCCACCACCCCAACACTTTCAGTTACAGCTACCCCAAGATTAACACATATGAACTGATTTTTTTAAGGACTCCCTGTGAAAATGCATTTTTGTTGCCAGGTGAGTGCAAGGCAGTGAGGGACAGACCTCTGCTTAACTGCAGATGGTCCATCATGGACTGAGTCCTACCTGGGACAAACCACTCTCTTTCCATTTTCCCTGCTGGCAACAACCTCCTCGTGTACCCATTGCCAGCACATTTTTTGGCTGGCTTGTCCGCCAACAAATGATCCCAAGCACATGTGCAGGAACAGGCCCAAAATAATGCTCCTGGCATGGCTCCAGCCAGTCTGGAACTGCCTCCTGGCAGCTGGCAGTGGTCACCTCCTCCACTTACAGTTCAGGAGAGATCCAGCCTGAATTTTGGGGTGAAAGTCTCCTCAGGCAGGATCCATTTCACCTAAGTTTAGATTCCTACAGTCTGCAGCTGAGTGAGTTGGCCAGGGTCCCTTTTAGATGAAAACGGGCACTTTCAGAGGGTGTTTCATCTGACCCCAGGTTAGGTGAAGGTCAGTCTGGAAACACCCGTGGTTTTCATTGACTAAAAAAGGGTTCTCAGTTGCCAGCTCTGAGACAGGAAACAATACCCTAGAGGTTTCATTCCTTTGCCTGAGCACGGATGTGTAATATCTGCTTGGCTTGCAGCTGCTGACCCCCAAAACTCTTTCTTGTAGGTCCCTTTCAGCTCCAAGACAATCACCCACTGGGTGCCACAGCCCCTTTGGAGCAGGATGTTGGCAGCTGAGAGATGTGCTAAGTCTTCTCCTGTGCTGGGCTTAAGGAGGAGAGATGTTCTGTCCATGGGCTGGCTGCGCAGGGCCACTATCTGGGGAGATCACATTGGCAGGAAAACATACAGAAATACCCACAATATTTTAGTACTGGCAGGGTTGGGTTTTTTTCCTTTCTTTTTCCCTTTTATCATACAGAGAAATTCTAGAAGATTTGGGGTTTATTTATCTGCTTTTAATTAATGAGGCAAAAGACACAACTCTGACATCCAAATGATTTCTATGCTGATTTCCATGCTGATTTCCAAACCCTTCTTTCAAGACGTAGGATTATAAAACCTCCTCATCTACAGTTTTAAAACAAAACTATATGGAATAAAAGAATTTTCTACAACTTCCTCATCCAAAGACTGCTGAACTGTTTGAACTGAAGCTTTCTTAATATCACAGTATCACAGTATCACAGTATTGTAAGGTTGGAAGAGACCTTTGAGATCATCGAGTCCAACCTATGGCCCAACACCTACACCTACTAACTACACCTACCCCTACTTGTCAGTTACACCATGGTACTAAGTGCTTCATCCAAATTCTCTTTGAACACCTCCAGGGATGGTGACTCCACCACCTCCCTAGGGAGAGCATTCCAGTGAACAATTAATATCTCAACTGATGTCAAAACAGCGAGCATGGGAAATGTTATCCCGAACAATTAAAATCTGGCAAAGTCTAACGAACTAAACCCAATGTCCTGTCTAGCAAATGGCTAGACTTATTTATCTGGAGCAGGAATAACTTGACACTTAATACCAATAACAATCATGTTCCTATTGGTTTAACCAGGTGCCAAATGGGATTATTGTCCCATTTGTGGACGTGTAATCAATAATGGAAGAATAACAGCAGGTCTCCAAAGATTAGAAACAACTCAGATCCTAGCAAATTATGCTTTTATTCATACTCCAAAATCTTGATTCTCATTCTCCCTGCAGGTCCCCTGCCCTATGCACACATGGAAGGTGTGACAGAAGGTCACAGTGCAGTGCAGTGCATGACAGAAAGGTGCAGTGATGACAGAAAGCCCTGGTGCCATTAACCCACTCTGCTTCAGTGACCTGAAAACCTCTGTGTTAAATCACTGACCTTGCTTTCCCTTCTTGTAAAGTGCAGTCACACTCCTGCGTAATTGTTCACTAGTCAGCGTTTCCTCATGCTTTAAGTATTTTCATAATTGTGTTTCTAAGAATCAGGACTGCCACCAGAACATTGCTTTCAGGCTGCAACAAGAGAACACTCAACTTGGCCCCTGCAGCAGCTGCTTCCATTTCCATTTCAGGCAGGATGACATCTGCGCCCATGCTGAAGGGGTAGCAATGGTTTTTCAGTTTGTTCAGACAGCAGGCCTGGTCTGGGAAGCCGTGCATAAACCTCAAAAAAATAGGGGCCTATCCCATTTTTTTGTATCCGGTGCCTAGCTTTTTTGGATACTGCAAAATTCTGGCACTTAATCCTGGGGAAAGCCAAACAGAGGGCTTTCTAGTTCTTATGCCTCTGAAGGCCTCTGTGTGTTTCGCTGTGACACATCGACTACGAATTCAAAACCAGTTTTTCTTTGAAAAGTTCTGTCTTACAGTGTTCTAGCAAAAATCCAGTAAATATCTTATACAAACTGATTCCGAGTAGCCTGTAGTAATCAAACAGTGACTGGTTCAGGGGCTGGAGACTGGATAGGGAAGATAAAGGTGACTTTTAAAGGAATTTTTGGTTTGGGCCTATTTTGCTGACATAATAAAGAAAACAGTTAAGTTTTTCCTCTTTTATTTCTAAAGGTCATTCATTTCCTTCTTACATTTTATTGCGAAAAAAAGGAGGAAACCTAGATTCTCACACCCTTAGTACTGGGAAAACTCATTAGCAATTCTAACAAACGTTGTTTTTCTTACAAACATTGTTACACATTTTAAAACAAAACAGGAATTCAACTGGAAAAGAAATTAAAGCTTCTAATACCAAAGCAACCTTATTGCTAGTTTTCACTGGTTGAGAAGTCACCAGTTCTCTGGCCGTCCAGCAGTCAAACCATCTTCCTGAATTTCTAACAAAACAGAGAAAAGGAAGGCAAAAATTCTTCAAAGGGGGAATATTTCAGGTCATCCTTATGTATATTATGAAAAAGTGAAAACAAATCAGAAAATCTTTTAACCCACAAGACTGTTTTGTTTGTATTTTTAGTTTAGCCTTGAGGTTCATGACCAAGATAGGAAACCAGACAAATCTTTTGCTGGCTCTGCTAGAGTCCCTGTTTAACTGTGGGAAGATTAATAAATCTCTGTTTCTTCCACGTTCTCATATGTACTACATACTTACATGTTATCAGTCAGAGAGAAACATAACACTTATACATGACTCCAAAGACTTAAATCTCAGCCTCTACTGAAGAGCCTAAAATAGATGCATATTGTTTTTGTGAAATGGTTATTGTTGAAATAGCTGCAGGAGAAGGAAAGAGAGGCAGCAGGTCTCAGGTCACCTCTTGCACACAGGTGAATACACAAGTCCCTGGACCGAGGAGCACGGAGCTGTGCTCATTTTGTCACTCTTGTCCAGCACACTTTGAAGTGTCCCTGCCAAACAGCACAGTTGTCACAGCAAGGTAAGACAGCAGAGAACAGTACTTACTATCCTGGCATCTCTAGCTGGTTTCTAACGGTGCTCTGTGCAACTCCCTGTGTGGATTTCTAGTAGATTAAATAGACTTCATTATTCAAGCATGGCTCTAGGGTAACAGTTTTATTCTTTTCTACTAAACTCTCTGTTTTCATCTTTCTCATCGTATGTCTAAGCCAAAATCTCCCATGATTTTCTTTCACAAAACCGGTAAATCTGTAGGTGGGAAAAAGAAAGAAAAAAACCAGAAAAAAAAAAAAGGAAAAACTAAAAAAACCCTAGCGATAGAAATGTATTAATAAAGCCATGGTAAATGCAGACATTACTGATTTCATGCACAGTAATTACTGAATGAGCCACTGCAGGTCAGTACCTTGAAGGGGAAGGCAGTTGATCTGGTAATTACTGCATTAAAAGGAAATGGGTCAGCTCATGACTATTCTGCAAAGCAGAGTCATCATGCAAAGACTTGGAAATAATGGGAAAACAGGTAAATCTAGCAAATGCAACCCCATTCAGAATAGCCTTGTTGCTTTCTGGCCCAGCTGAAAGTGCTCCTCTGAGCGCAGCCTGGGAGCGTGGGGCACAGCCACACCGGCACTCTGACACCTAATTTACCCTGGCTGTGTGGTGTCAGCTTGGACATGGGAGGATGCAACAGGATCTCATAGTGACCCCCAGTCCCCTTTTTTTAGCCAAGGCTGGATCTTACATTCTCCTATATCACTGCTTAAGAAAGTTCTTATTTCTTCCAATTTTTTTTTGGCATTACCACCTAAAGCACTCACTCAGGAGGGGAGAAGCGTGGGCCTTTTGCCTTTCTCAGCCTCAGGGACTTTTGAACCTTCACAGAACTACTGGAGAGAGTCCAGAGGAGGGCCATGAAGATGATTATGAGATTGGAGCATCTCTCTTATGAGAAGCTTAATGAGCTCAGACTGTTTAGCCTGGGAAAAAGAAGACCGAGAGAAGACCATCAGTGCTTATAAATATCTAAGGGGCAAGTGTCAAGAGGATAGGGCCGGACTCTTCTCAATAGTGTCCAGGGAGAACATGAGGGGCAAAGGGTACAAACTGGAACACAAGAAATACTACCTGAAGCTGAGGAAAAACTTCCTTATTGTGAGGGTGATGGAGCACTGGAACAGGCTGCCCAGAGATGTTGTGGAGTCTCCTTCTCTGGAGATATTCAGAACCTGCCTGGACATTCTCCTGTTGAACCTGCTGTAAGAGAACCTGCTTTAGGAGGGGGGTTGAAATAGATGATCTCCAGAAGTCCCCTCCAACCCCAAACTGTGATTGTCCATTTCTTCAGCAAATAAGAAGCAAGGCAGTGCCAAACTCATGCTTTACCTTCCCTGCTGCAACTGGAAAGAAATAGGATTCCTGGAAGAAGAAATAGAGATTTTATAGCCAGTAATAAGGACAGCTTCATGGAGCAGGAGATGTGGGAGTTTGTTGTCTCCTCCTGATACTCCCACACAATTGTTCCTTTTAGTTCATCCAGTGTTTTCTTAATGCAAAACTCAATAATGGCCGAGAGAACTAAGACAGAGAAGCAGAGACTAAGCCGTTACATTAAGGGTACCTGAGCGAGTGTTGTGAAATCCACTCCAGCATCTGCAGACCAGGGGAGAGCTGAATCTCCCTGTGATTTTGCCCCTTCCGCCCTTTTTTCACTCAGTACAATCCTTTACTGCAAGGGTGCAAGAAGGCTGAGGTCAGCGGGATTTGGGGCTCAGTTCACCACCAAACATGCACTGATGACATCAGCAAGTGCGGCAGCACAACAGGGGAGGATTTGTAAAGTGAAACAGTGAGTACTCAGTGCGCATATGTACACATCTGGGGAAAGTTATTTCTACTCCTACGTGGGTCCTCTGCACCCAAGTGTCCCATTTGCTCCATGGCAACTCCGTGATGGGAACCAGTGTACAATAAGTGGAGCCCATCAGGAGATTAGTTATAAAAGTGCTCCCTTGAGTAAACCACTGATCAAGACAGTCCCAGATTTCTTTTTCATTCCTCATGAAAAAGGCAGATTTTCCACGTCATTCCATGTAGAATTAGGTCTTCTTTTTAGGCAAACCATTACAACTATAATTAGCCAGCAATTCTAGACACAAAAAATTCCTTTCAGGGACTGAACACAAGATTAAAAATGTAAAGTATTAAAGGTCAAGACACAGGATGGCATAAGAAGGAAAACAAATCATAGTAGCTTGCAGATTTGATTGCACAAGGTGAGTGGGAAAGCACTGGGTAGCTGTAATTCCCAGCATTCAAGGTAAAGATATAATTATTTTTGTTCACAGTAAGAACTTGTTAACATATCCAGAATTTATCAAACTTAGCATAAGCTCTATAAGCTCCTCAGAGGTGAAATTAGTGGCCTTAAATTATTATTACAAAAAAAAATAATCCGAGAAGTCTGCAATTATTAGCACAAATTCCCTGGATGAACTTAAAAAGCACATAGAAATGAGCAGAAAAGTAAGAAAACTGCTCAGCAAATACCCCGGGAGTTTTGTGATTTTATTTTGTTTGCTTTTATGTTCATTGGAAAAACAAACACTGCCGTCTCACCTAAGAACCATTAAATGAATTGTTCATTCCAGCTCTATACCTTCGATATTTCAAGAGAAGTGAGAGGCTCTGGTACTCTGTGTATACATCAAGCAGCTGCCTTAATTCATTTTGTCCTTTCTCTTCCGTTCTCAGTGGTGCTCTCCAAGTTGATCCTATTCCTTTACCTCCTCTCCAAGCATCAGCATCACCAGGCTTCTAATGATGTGCATGGGATTTTGACAGATTAGACTGACTGTACGACTCTCCCAGCAGACACAGGAAGCAACCTTTTGGTGATGTAAACGGCACTGGAACAACTGCCTTTGACAGAAAATGGCTAAATTGCATTCAGAGAGTATTTTATGAGTTCAAAGTGAGACTGGTTTGCACTTTTTTACCAAAACCTAACAAAATCATGGTTTTCATCCACCATCCCAATTTGACTGGGCGAAACTCCCACACTGAGATGCCATGAGAACCACAATGCTTCCCCATGGCTATAACAGTTCCAAATCTCCAAATTTGATATTAATATCATGATTCCTAGGGACTTGGCAATAAAAATAATATAACTGAGGGTAACAAACCATGGTGACTGTTGATGCAACGGGTTTTTTTGTGTTTGGTGATGATTGCAAATTCTGAGGTTCCTGAGCACCTCACTGAAAAGAGCATAACATCACATCACATGGTTTATTTAGGGTTTATTTAGGGTTTATTTACTGAAATTCGCTAGGTGTTATAATGATGCCATTTGTTGCCTAGTAACCCTTGGCAAATTTACATTTGAGTTCCTAGGCAAACCATATTATCTACTAATCTTACCATTAGGGATGGGATGTCAAGGAGCTGAAATTTCCTGTGATATCAATAAGGCTTTTATCGCTTATCATAAATACAACAAATACTTGTCAAACATGGCTTTTTTGAAAAAGTATATATTGCAAATCAAAATTTCCACTGACTTCAGGAATCTGTCCTGAATAAATAGGAGAAACAGCTTTGCTGTTCTAAGGCCAGTGGATGGATTTTATTCAGGGTGCCAGGAAACAGGATCATAAAGCACTAAGGCTGTTCTGTTCTTTCAGTTACAAAATCCTCTCCAAGTGACTCATTCAGTGTGAGTTTGGAGTTAGTTCAGTACAGTACTCTTCACAACAGTCAAAAGCAGAAGACTATAGGGAAATACGAAAATATTTGCTGGTTGAATATTCTCTCAGTTTCCATCGACTTGTAGCTCAAGGACTTGTCAGTCTCTAAGCAGCACCTTTAATAACCCTTAATAGATTACTATTCCATGAGTCTAATCAGTGTCTCCTTGACTCCATATAAATTTTAGCATCCATAACATCCTGATATGAATAAAACTCAGTCCCTAAATATCTATGACTAATCAATCCTTTAAGCAGCTTCATTGACTTCTGGACTCCCACAGCAGCACTTAATCTGACTATTAATTTAATTTACCATCATCACCCTATCACTGCTAGTGTTTTTACTCAATATAACCCTATAGATGGTTTTCTAGAAGCATTGGCACATGACTTCCCTTCCCTTTGATTCTTCACTAGGTTCAATGCATGACAGTCGTACGCTGAAGGGTATAAAGGAAGATAACATGGTGAGGGCTGAAACAATGGATCAGAATGGTTTAGACATGAATCAAGGAATGAATGGGTGCAATACAGAAAGTGGCTGAGTGACTTCATTCACTCCCATTGTTGCTGATGAGATGAAAAGTAAGAATATAGATAAAAGCCCACAGTAAACCCCCTCTCTCTTCTTGACTTAGAGCTTTAAACTGTCACAAATGTGTGATCACAGCAAACAATAAGAAATGTGATTGATTCAAGGGTATTTGGTGACATTAATGACAGTCACATTTTTCAGTGAAATAACAGTGCTTTTTGTACTCTATATTAAATCTCAAGAACTGGTCATTCGGAGTCCCCTTTCATTAGCTAATGCCTAAGTGCCCATGAGTGTGCTCGATTTTCACAACCTTAAATCAGAGGCTGACTTGTGTATTCCAGCATAGCAAGCTCAGCTTCTTTACAGAAGTTAACATACGGACAAAGATTAGCAGAAATATGTTTCAATTAACATCTTTTTTTAGACTCAATCCAAATTGTCACTGATTGAACTAGGCCTTAAATTCTATGCGTGAATTAGCTTTTCTAAAAATTTAGCAACAGAACTGAGCAAATGGCCCATAGGTCATCTGTGAAATACTCAGCTTGGTGAGATCAGTATTTTAACTGTGATCCAAATAATGAAATATATAGTGTTATTTGTTAATCGGTGCTCTATCATATAAGCATAAGGTTACACAAAACAAAAAGCAGCTTCTAATGCAATAGAGATACCTATAATGAGTTCTAATCACTAAAGAAAATATCTTTTGTAAGGGTTCAAATTTAACTCTCTTGCTTTTCAAATCTTCTGATGAGCTAGCTATTACTAATGTCAAGAGGTGATGCCTGTCAGCCAAGAACTACATTAGAGTCTATAATTGAATTTCAAGAGTTGTCAAGAGCAGGCTAATAAAATAGCTGCTACTGGAAGTGATGTATGCTGAAAAAAAAAAAAAAGAAAAGCTCTGCTCTGGCACGATGCAGAGTATGTTGTGTGGTTTCCCTATATCATTTCAAATAATACGTTCAATTTTTCTGGGCTACATTTGTCTGACATTCTTCTCTTGTATAATAATGATTCATTATACATAATTTATTCAAGGACTGTAACTCACCTCTAAGTGCCTGTAAATATTACTGGAGCCAGACATTTGCATTGTAAAACAAATGCATAACGCTAGGATTTATGAAGGATTATTTCATGTTAGATCCATAGCAGGAAAGACAGATGTTTCTGAAGTAAAACATCCACCTTAAAATCATCTTAAAAACCTTGCACAAGAGACAAGTCACAGCTCTTCCTTCCCTGTGTTGTTTAGGTATTTTGACAATGTTAAGGAGGGCTTGGGGACAAAGTATTCCTTGGTCGTTCAAAAGGGATACAGCTATACTGTTGCTACATTAGTATTTCTGGGAATGCTCCCATAGTTATGATGGTAATATATATCTTCCCTCCCACTGCTTTGCGAAAGCATAAGCCATTTCTGAGTGCAGCTCTTCACGGTGGAGGAAGGCAGACAGATGACATTGCTATGAGGAACAGTGAAAGAAAAACATAGTCCCAGCTGGAACAAAGGCTTCACGTTGTGTCACTACACCGAGCAGTGTCAATGAGAGGGTGTGGGATGCTGGCAGCCTTTATTGCCCCTGGTAAAATGGTATGTGTCTATGCAGCAATTCATCTAAAACTAGGGGAGAAATTCAATGCAAGATTACAACATTCATCTAGGGCACACCAAGCTCTCAGAAGCTGGTACAGTAGTGATGTCCTGACCTTTCTTGCTGTCACCCTCACTGGGCAGAGTTGTTCAGTGTAGAAGAAACTGAAAGGAATAGCCATTGTTCTCTTTCTATGGTGACGTGAATTAGAAGTAATGAGCTTAAGTTGCAGAAAGGAACAGTTAGCTCAAACAGAAGGAAAACATTTATAATAGGATGGCAAAGAATTGTAATGGCACATCCATGGAGACTATGACATCCGCACTGGTGCTCTCCAGCCAGACAAACCTTTAAGGACAGGCTAAAAAAAATGTCTATACGAGATAACACAGGTGTAATCACTGACACTGCCAGAATAATCCAGAGTCCAGGCTCAGGTACCAGGTCCAGCCTCCTGCCAGCACGTCCTACTACAGCATCTGCCTACTCTTCCCGTTGCAGCCTCACACCAACAATACAATGTCCTGGCCAGTAAGAACTGCCACCAGCAGGACACAGACCAGACAAATTGGTCTTCCCAAGCCACAGATTGGACAAATTGGTCTTCCCAAGTCACCGCCAGCTCTGCGCCTCTATGATTTGTCTAAGTTACTTCAAGAAATCTTAATCTTTTTCCTTGTTCACCCTCCACTAGGGGTGAAGATCTGCACACAGTGATCACTAAATCCATGGCCCTCAATGTGATAGTTATAGCAGTGCTCAGGCCGTGTGATGAGCTGTATGCCAAAAATGCAGAAACACAAGCAGTCTCCCCAGAAAATGCTGAATAAAGTGGGTGTCAGGATTCCTCAGGCTTCAGTTAAAAATACAGTGGTTATTCGTGACACCAGGAAGAACAACAGGAAGGTTCGCCCTGAATTACTTTCTCCTGCCTGCTATTCTCTGCTGACTCTCTGACAAGTCATGTATTTTCTCTTCAGTGCTTTTGCTCTCCTTTTGCAGGATAGGATAAACAAACTTCCTAATTGCACGAGAACACTGCCCATATACAGTTTTACCTTTTGTTGCTACCAAAGGAAACATGAGTACAGCTACATTCTTGGTTTCACACCTATTTACACAGGATTTTAGCTGAGCATGCACTTTAACACCTTGTAACACTGCTCATGTCTTAAATTGAATCCATCCTTTAACTTCCGTTTGCTGCTACTGTACAACCTAGAGAACAACAATAACAGTAACACCTTCAGGTTAGCAAAATGTTTTATTATACTGAAACACACTGTACATAGACAAGAACCAATGGTTATGTTTTATCTGTTGCATCAAATCAAAATATATTTATCATATTTTCCATTGGCTTAAAAAGGAAATACTATCAAATTAAAAAAATATATATAATGTTTTCTATACATAATGCTTTCTATTAATTTTGTTCTATATTAGAAAGGCAAATTTGGGGATAGTGATATGGCTTAAATATATCAATATTTTCCCTCTGGGGAGCTTGTCTTCACATATGGATGAAACATAGGCAGCATGAGTTCAGGAATCTCCTTCTATATGACAGCAGATATCAACCTACATGAGATGTAAATTCAGCAGGTTCAACTTGAGAGGTAGTCTGGGATGCCTGTTCTACCATATTTTTCTTTTCCTGCATATATTTTCTTCCTATTTTCTCCTCTGGATAATCCCAAGTTTGTCCTCCCTTGTTTTAAACATTGCCATAGTAATAAAACAAGTTTTATCAAAAAACTGGCTTTAGCATAGTGGAATTAATCACCATAGCTGCTTCTTTAAGTTCTGTGAGAAGGGAAGGAGAAAGAGTCAGTCAGTGACTCCAGAGAGTAATTCAGAGTTCCTCAGTTAGGGCACCTGCACTGAACCACTTCATGGAGAAATATCTCTCTCTCCACTAACTACAGTGGAAGTTCAGGAAGACTTGACTAGAAAGAATTAGCCCTTACGAATCTTGAGTTGGTTCACAAGCGTCCTACAGCATCCAAACCTCCTACACACTGCAACCTCTGCATATGTCTGGAGTTGCCATCTCAGCCATCCTCAGTCCTTTGCTATTCTCCCCAGGAGCCAGAGATGTATTGTGTCTGGTGTCTGTAGTCCTACAGATTTTCTTAAAAATTGGCATTTGTGCAACAACAAAGGCAGCAGATTGTCAGGCTTAGCTAAGATTTCAGTGGTTCTCTGAGCTACAGAGGAACCGTTCCCTATACTTAACAGTTTCTGGTTATAGATTACTGAAATACCAGTCAGGGATAAATGGACCACTACACAAATGCACAGGATAAAAGGAAAATTACCTTTCCAGTGAGCTCAAATACTCTGTTTAAAATGACAGGAACAATACCTTGTCCTGCCTCAGACCCTTTGTTAGACACACTTCATAGCTGCCATGTGTGTAACACGCTTATCATTTTCAGTTGGGACTAAACTGGTCAAAACTGTATTATATTAATACCAAAGTAGTAGTAGAACATTTGTAGTGTCCACATTCCTTGTCCACATTCCCTGTAAACCCCTAAAAATCTAAGGCAACATTATACCCCAACTGCACTGTTTTGAAAACATCACGTCGAGCTTCTGTTAGTCATACTTGCTGCTCTCTATACAGCAAATGAATGAGCACAGTGATAGTAAAGAGATCTGGTCAATTTGCTACTCTCACTTGAGCTTACTGGGAGTGTAGGCCAAGAAGGCATCATTACGTTTTAAAAATATGTATGCTCAAAAAAGACTTGCATCTTGGTTGTCCATAGATTCGTTTTCCTGGATATACTGCAGAATGTCCACTTCTTTCATTGTCTGAATCCTGTTTTCCTTTGGCTTTGCCAGTGGAGATGAATTAATGCTCCTGGGGGCAACTACTGGCTTTGGAGGCAATGGTGGTTTTGATGGTACCTTAGGTTTTGGTTTGGAGGTTACTTTCAAGAGTTTCTCTAAATCATCTTCAACTCTGTAATGAGAAGAAAACATCAGTAACATTTTGGGAATTTCTGAACTGCTCCTTGTTTTATAAGAAAAAGCGTTCTTTCAAAATAAAACTTTCTGCAAGAAAAAAAACAACTTTGATGAATCTCTCTTTTAGGAAGAGTTTTCCATAAAAGTTTCAATGTTAAAGGATGGTTTGCTTCCTCTACAGCTCATAAATTTTCATGATATAGTAAAATGCTTCACATTCAGCTTTGCTTCCTCTTCATCCCCATTCACCAAGACTGAGATTGAGCATGGAAGATGCTCAATCATGAGAAACCAGAAAACCTCATGGCTTTAAAAATATTATATTCACATTTGCTTCCAAGAAACTGAAGGAGTTTTGCAATCTGTGAATGTATACAACAACTCTTTTTTGGTGACTATTTCACCAGGATATAGTTCTATTTCCTAGCGAAACATCCCAAACCACCTGAAACAACAACCTTATCAAAAACCAGGGCATGCTCTGTGTGCCCAACTCTGTTTCCATCAAAGCTGCTGAAAGACTTTGAGAGCCCTTTTAACAGGAAGTCTTGTGACTCCAAGAGGTAGCTGGTGAAGGAAAGGGAAATAAGGGTGTGACAAATCACATCTCAAAAAGATATAGCAGAGACAGCAAAGCAAAAATTAGTATAGTTAGACAAGTCTTTACAGGTCATAGTGATCTCTGCTCTGAATCAAAACAGTCCCCTGTTTTGGTTCTCTGAGCACAACGGTCAAAGAAAATACCGTAAGGAGTAAAGCCAGTTGTTAATTTCCCAAAGGCCTGATTGGTAAATAATTGTTAAACAGTCAAAATCTAACCAGCAATCCATGCAGATAATCAACTGTGTAATGAACAGCCATAAAAGGGAAGCCCCTAATAAAATGCATACCTCATACATGCTTACAAAATACATGACTTCCAAAAGGCTCCACTCCTAACTCTAACACAAAAAAATCAAGAAAGCTAAAGCATAAGAAGTATAAGAAAAAGTTTTTCCATGGGAGACCAGGTGGCAAGGAACAAGAGGAAGGGCAGTTTTGTGATATGCAGGTATTTCCTGGCCAAACCCCAGCTCTAGTGTGATACTCTTACTATATGGCTGTAGCATCTTAGGCAATGAAATTATTTAACTGTTTAATTGCTTACAAGCACTGATATAAGAACTGTTTCTACTAAACTTCGGTATCAACTCATCAGCCCATTAGGCTGTAACAGTGCCAGCAGCAAAACCCCCTCTGCCTCAGCCACAGGGCAGCCTGACAGGGAAGCTAAAAATTAACTAGGAGGCAAAATTCAAGCGTAGGAGTTATTTTCAAGAGACTGGAATTTTCCTTGGTGTTAAAATTCCCTTAAAATAGTTCTACTTAGTTCAGCCTTAAAGGACTTGTGAGGATAAGGAAGTTTGGTCAAGTGATTCTTACAACAAGAAAGAAGTTGGCAGCACATAGACACTCCGTCTTCTCCCTCTGTCTTGCTAGAGTACTACACCTCCATCCAGCCCCTTCATCCAGGCAGGGTCCATTCATACAGGAGGATCGGCTGGATGCTCTATGTTGGTCACAGCACCCATAACCACCTTGTGGCAAATGGCAAGGGGCAAATGCACACATGACTAAGAGAAAAGACGACAGCTGTTTCTCTCTGGGAAAAATCTCTGGAGCTCCTCATTTGAGCCCTTGGTGAATGGAAGGGCTTTGTTGGAGCAGCTCCACTCACTAGGACAGGATATCATACAAGAAGTCTAAGGAAGATGCTTTTTTGGTCTGTTCTTCTATGAACCCCATAGGTAAGCAGTCCCTGGAGCAGGAATGAGTCTCATGTCATTTTATGTCAGGAATGCTTTGGACCTTCCACTCATTTGTCTTTTGTCTTTCTCATTCCCAGGCAATGAGGTCATCCTCGAGGGTGGGGATATGGGGGGTGTCATCCATGCCGCTGCAAAGCCACTGGGATAACTTCTGCTGGCTAAATGGGATAGTGATTTCTCCCCTTCTCTCTTTTGTCACTGGCAGCCTTAGGAGAGAGACTGTTGATCCCTCTACCCCATGGCACAAAAATTGGTGGGGCCTTCTGCAGACAGTTAAAATAAAGGAGGCAATTAAAGCACAACTGAGCTCTTCCATAATTTGGGAAGTGACTTACTTGGGCAATGGGTCAGTACCCTGGGGAATATGATCAACAGAAGAATTAATGTACCTGAGACACTTTATTATTCAATCTCTAATGCACACTGTCTGAATGTTAAAACCACAGGTAATTAAAGAGTTTCAGCATCCTCAGCAAAGGATCCCACTATTACTAGGAAAAACTGTCGAATTTCAAGGGTTTCTTTTTTATGTTCACCCTTATAAAAAGCCGTGAGGAAGTTATGATTGCAGCGTCCAGGTTGAAACAAACTACATTTACTATGAATTGGCCTGAATTTTGTGTCATATAAATGGTAAGAGCCCTTTAAGTTAAAACCATTCTTGACATGAGATCTTTTTCTGACTGCCAAAGGGAATCTAAAAAGGATCAGTTCTAACCAAGGCTAGTCTTGTAAAACCAACTGCCTGAACATTAGTATCTAAAACTAGGAAATACCTAAGCAGACCAACTGATGGACAGAGTTGAGCCACTGTCTCACAGCTCTACATCCTGAGCTCTAACTTGTGGATTTAGTATTTCAGCAGGCACCTTCTTCTTTTACCTCAAATTTCAAGGCCCAAATAATTCTGGAGATTATATACTCTTTTATTTAGATAATAAGATTTCTGATGTCTCTTAATTTCCATGATTCCCTGTGGGCGACATAGCCCACTTAATTTACAAAACACCTTGTCAGCGTATTCTTTCCTTCTGAATTCCTCATCTACATAGAAGAAATTAAATTAATTTAAGCCTCAGCATTTTCGTTTGCTGCAAACTTTTGATATCAAAGAGATATCACACCTGTGATCACATTGCCAAGACATGTTCTTGTTCCCTTTGCTGCGTAATAAACATAACGTGTTAGGGCAGGTATTTCTGAAGTCTAGCATTCATTAGCTGATCTGATGCCTTGGGATAAACAAATACTGAATGAATCAGTGTCCATGTCATAAAGTTTTGGTCATAAATAACAGAAAACATAATAACCAGATGAATAATACACAGATACACATATAGATTATACAGAGGAAGCATGATTTTGAACTAGGCGAGCTGCCTGAGAACTAGGTGCACTGTCCAGCTCATTAGATCATAGAATCATAGAATTATCGGTTGGAAAAGACTTCTGAGATCATGGAGTCCAACAGTACCTGTCCCCTTACTAAACCATGTCCCTAAGAAACTCATCTAACCGTCTTTTAAACACCTCTAGGGATGGCTCAATCACAGTATCACAGTATTGTAAGGTTGGAAGAGACCTTTGAGATCATCGAGTCCAACCTATGGCCCAACACCTACACCTACTACCTACACCTACTCCTACTTGTCACCTCCCTGGGCAGCTCATTCTGATGCCTGACCACCCTTTCAGTGAAGAAATTTTTCCTAACATCTGGTCTGAAGTTCCCCTGGTGTACCTTGTGGCCATTTCACCTCATGCTATCGCTTCTCACTTGCGAGAAGAGCCCAGCACCCACCCCATCACAACCTCCTTTCTGGTAGCTGTAGACAGTGATGAGCTTTCCTCTCAGCCTCCAGGCTAAACAACCCCAATTCCCTCAGTCTCTCCTCACAGGGCTTATTCTCCAGCCCCCTCACCAGCCTCGTTGCCCTTCTCTGCACACGCTCCAGCCCCTCAATGTCCTTCCTGTAGCGAGGGGCCCAAAAGTGAACCCAGCACTCGAGGTGTGGCCTCACCAGTGCTGAGTACAGGGGCACAATCACCTCCATGCTCCTGCTGGCCATGCTGTGTCTGATACAGGTCACGATGCCATTGGCCCTCTTGGCCACCTGGGCCACTGCTGGCTCATGTTCACTGCTGGCTGTCAAACAACACCCCCAGGTCCTTCTCTGCCAGGCAGCTCTCCAGCCACTCTTCCCCAAGTCTGTAATGCTGTACTGGGTTGTTGTGTCCCGGCCTTGTTGAACCTCATCCTGTTGGTCTCAGCCCAACCATCCAGCCTGTCCAGATCTCTCTGCAGAGCCTCCCCTTCCTTGAAGCAGATCCACACTTCCACCCAGCTTAGTGTTAGATGGTACAGCTTCCCAAATTCCCAAAATGCCTGTGCAGTCTCATACTAATTTCTGTGCTAGCCACAGCAACAAAACCACTGAGTCCAGTCATAAAATACCCCCAAAACATGCAGTCCATGAGGTTGTGGAAGTTTTTTCTGGGTGGTGGTGCTGGGGGAGTTGGCAGGTTGCTTTTAGGCTAAAACTTCTGCAGGAGATTGTTTTTCAAAGTCTGGAAGCTGACCATGTAAATCTCTTTTGTCCTGGAGTTTTTAATGTGCTTGGTTAGACAGAAGTCGTCTACAGAGAACACAGCAGACAATACGCAGTCTTTGTCTTAAAACCTGCTTTTCAGTGCTGCAGTGTTAGGCAAACTGTTTGATCTGCTACCATTTGATCATGTGAGACACAACTGTCTTTGGAAAACTAAAGAAGTAAAATGCAAAATGCCTAAGGCAGAGATAGAAACAAGAACTTCTATTTCTTAAGAAGCAAATGAATTGTTACAGTGGATAACTACACCATATTTAACTCCAGGCCAGGAGGAAGAAAAAAATCAAGTAACTATTCTGAAGTAACAAGAAGATAAAAGGAAGAACCTTCTCACCCTGATCCACCATCTTTTTACAGACAATCAGGAACAGAATCCATGTAATTAATCATTCTCTAATTAGACTCTTTCTTTTTCTGTAATGGAAAAGCACTGCCAGATTGTTTAAAATTCCTGTCATACTGTTGTGCTGATTCATGGACTCTAATGGTGGAAAATCTCATTGTTTCCAGACACAGAAAGTAATCAAAACCTTTACTGAAGAAAGGCTGTCACAAAGCCCTATGACATGACTGCTAGCAAGTGGACTTCAAGAGAGTGAACAAGTTTTGACTTGGAGACAGATGCAGCTGCCAAGAGAACATCCACATTTTAGATGACGCTTCTCTGAACTCTGCCCTGTCTATCTGGACAAGAGCTCTGGCACAGGAATGACTGTGAGTGTACACCATCTAGCATGATGGTAACAATGGTCTCTGCTTGCCAGAAATGCTCTAATAGGAGAATCAGTAATGAAACCAAGAGGCAAAGACTCCCATGATTTGCTAAACTGTCCAAAAGGATCATGCTTGAAGCTAGGTTGTGCAATGCACAGCAGTTCTTGCAGAGCAGACTTCCATCTTTCCCTATCTTTTTATCGGTGTCTTTATTTTGTCTGGTGTTAATTCCAAGTACAAGAGTTACCTTAGGAGGAGAGGCATAATATCAGATATATGATTTGGGAAAACACTTGTGTCCCAAAACAGGCTGGAGGATTCGAAGTATCTGCTGACCATCATTTCTGCTATGGTCAAAAGAGACAGTGTGACGTCTAACAAAGCTTGTGTCCCAAGGCTAGAATTAACCACAGGAGTGCAAAGTACAGGGGGTTACATAGCAGGTATCTCCCTTCCTGCTTTCCCCTGCAATCCATTATAGTGCAGTTCATAGTATTTTAACCAGCGCCAGGAAATATGTCTGGACACTGGAATGTGAAAGTCCGTACTGTTGAAATGCTAGAAGAACCACTGTCACAGCTGTGGTCTGGGACAGATTCACCCTTCTCCAGAAAACTCCCAGGCACAACTTGGAGCTGATGTGGGACAGGGGTCATTCCCAGCAGGCAGCTGCATACAGTCACCTTGTTTTGGAGCTGGAGAGAGTCTAACAGCATGGAAGCAGCTCAGTGGTGCTGTCTGGATGAGGGTCAGAGAACAGACTCATCAGTACATGTCCTACATGCACATGCCCAGAAGAAGCCCTCTGAGGAGAACAGTCCTCTGGTTAGATCACTCACCCAGGAAACGAGACAATTCAATTTTTACAATTTGAACTAGAGAGCTGGTTCATTTTTGCCCTGGCCTGAAGAAGTTCAAACTTCTCTCTCCTGCTTCTCTAGAAAGTTCCCAATCCCCAGGCAAAAGCATAGCGGAGGCAGGGCTGAGCAGGCAGCTTTTACCCCCCTGCTGAATATGGCTGTCAAAAATGCAAGTAACCTGGGCAAGAGATGGCTGAAATCTGGTGAATCTCAAGCCTAGCTAAAGCAGCTCATGTTGGACTAGGAGACACAAGGACTCTAGGTCACCTCTCTGCATCACTCCATACAACCCCTGCACGTCCCTAGGAATGGGAGTTGTTGATGTTTCCCATCAGAAGTCTCTTTATTTTGTTGGCCAAGTTTATTTCGTGGCTCTTGCAGCATTTGTAAGTAGAATACCTATTCAACACAGGAAAAAACAAAAAGAACAACATAAATGCTTAAAAACCATCATGGAAAGTGCTCTTAGGCAGCAAGAAAAAAACACCAAGAAGTGGTAAAGAAAAGAAGAAAAGTTATTTATTTGTTTACTGAAAGCTACTGGAGCCAAATCAAGGTGCCTTACCCACAATCAGGTCACAACAAGCAAGGGAAACTGCCCTTGAGTGGTTATGGAATTTCTGACTCAGTTGTTGCAACCTCTATCACCTGCCTATCACCCAAACAACAGGATCTAGATTTAAACCCTCTGGACTTTCCCGAAGCTCTTCTTCCACCCATGCTGCTGCTCTCATACCCTCAGGACAGCAAGAAAACTTTTCTCATCACAGTGCTGCTCTAAGTGGTGACCCAATACAACTTCTGGCTCGTCTGAAGATCTCAGTGCTGTGCTCTGAATTCAGCAGCTGCTAATGGCCCAAATGAGGAATACACAACCTTTTTCTGTTTCAAGGATGGCAACGGTTTCTTGGAAAACCCAAAGCTAACAAATCTGCTCAAGAACTGAATGGTGTTTATAAATGGCCATTAGTATGCAGTTTCACAAACAGCTTTAGCCTTGAAGGCTCCTGAAAGGGTCATGACTGGCGGCACAACTCACAGCTGTAGAAAATCAACCTCTAAATTTCAACTTTTAAGGGCAGGCAGGACTATGTAGCTGTAGCACAAAGGAAAGAGCTAGACTGTCCCATAGAGAGAATACACGAGTTCTAGCATCACAGGGCAGCAAAACTGGGATCCTGCCAATGATGCTTTTCTCAGGAAAAAGAGAAATCTTATGTTGACAGCTACTTCCTCTCATTTCAACTCCCTACTCATTATCAAAGGTGAATCTAATTAAATCTCTCCTAAAATGCTGCTCAGACAACTGCAATAATTACTTCAGGCTAGGATGTTGATAATTTATGTAATTCTGTGGGTCTACAGGGCTGCCACAATGATCACGGGATCAATTTTAGCATTGGTTTTCCACAAAATCCTGATCCATCACACCAGGGAGGCACAATTTAGATTAATGAGGCAGAAGAGGTTGACCGCAGTCCTGCTGTATGAAAACTTAATTTGTACATCTGTGGCCACTGAGTGGACAGAGATGAGAAAATAAGACCACAGGAGAATCCACGATGGGAGAGTTTGCAGGATACCAATATCTGCAGTTTACTCCTCTTTCTGGCTTAAACGGAAATCAGACCCGAAGGAAAGCTTTGAGAGTGGAGGTAAATGGCTCAATGTATCCATAAGGAATCTTTGTTTGGTATGACATGACCCAGGAAAATGACAGGAGAAAAGAGAAGCTTGATCCTAAATATACTCCCAAGGATAATTCTTCTAACATCTGGGAAATGTCTGATCAGCCATTCACTTTACTGCGGTTAGTCACCTTGGACCATGAAGAGTCAAAAGCAATGGGACCCAGGATTTCAGTGAAGATCTTGGTTTCTTCCATATCCTTGTAGCGAAAACGAACACTAAGAAAACCTGGTTACCTCTCCCTCCCTTTCTCAAAGCACATCCCACAAAGGAAAAGTATGACATGTTCCTTTTTTCTTGAAGGCAACATCATGAGACTTGACCTTGCTGGTTCCCACCACAGCAATTTATCTCTTATCAACAAGTTCTGGAAGGACATGCAAGTACAGTGTTCTACAGGCATCTCACAGAGGTACCAAGCGGAGTACCTGCATCTACAATGCCAGGTCAGAGTAAGGTAGCTCACCTTCTTTTTCCATCACCATCACTAAAAATTTGTTGCTAAGCGAAGAAATTAGTAACCAGTAAAAGGCTGGTCAATGAACAGGAAGAGGAAAGATATTTGTCTGGATGGACATGGGTACTTTGCTCTAAAAAGAAATCTTTCATTACATTTAAAAGGCAACTGGTTCTTCTCATTTAGTTTGAGCAGGTATCCACAGAGAGCACAGTCTTCAGTTTGCAAGTAGAACATTTATCATATTCTCTTCTCCCTTATGTTGTGACAAGCACAGCCCACGCACATTTTGCAGACTCATTTGTCTCCATAACAGTCTCTTCCTGAAGAGTTACAAGTCACTGCTGGGGATTCAGTGCTGTGCTGACAGCGTTGTGGTTCTACTGCTGCTACAACCACTCAGGTACCACAAAGATAACAAAGGACTTGGTTGCTCCCATCTTCAGCTCTGAACATTATCTTTTTCCCACCTCCCTTCTGGAAGAAGAAGGTTCTGCCTTTCTCTGCCCTAGGCAGTGCTCTGCTATCTCTACCCATGATTTATTGGAAAGTACAACTTCCAGTAAGTCACACACTTCTGAGGTCCACCACATGCATGTGAGCAGACTGTGTGGTACATGCGAATGTACGCTACGTAAGTCAAGAGCTACCACACCTGCATTTTTCTGCTAATCCATCTGTGCACAGTGAACATGTCTAGGTTTCTGGACCTACCGCAGACCTGCAGGTGCATCACAGCTCAGGCTGGTCTTAGGTCTTGACAAAATGTGTCCAAGCAAGTACTGTAAAACAGATTATGTCCAACAGACCAAGATATCTGCCAGTTTTCCTCTAGTAGCTTGCCCAGCTCTAGCTCACTAAAGGAACAGGTTGTCAGAGCTCCCATTCTGAGCTGAGGGTTGGGGAGAGATTTCTTCAGTCCCCTTTGGGAGGAGAGAGGGATTGTTGCCATCTACCAGTCAAAGGCAAAATTTATTCTTAGACGTCAAGATATGCTCAAGCCCCCATGCCAAACAGATTGCAAGATTCAAGTCACAATGAATGTTTCTCCTGACCACAAAGGGTCACTGCATGGAAAGCAGATGTGGCACTGCCCTGCAAGAACATGTTACACCAGTCTGGTGGTAAGGGAAGGTGAGAGATGATTCAAATGCTGTCTCTACATTAGACTTGACAGTTCTGCTAGGGCTTCCAGCTAAACAGAAAGCAAAGTGCACTTCAGGTTCTCCTTTACCCCCAGTCACCTCACAATTCAGTCCACAAGCTCTCTAGGATGTGCAGATACAACTGTCAACCAGGTTAATGAGGGGGATTTCAGGGGATGTTAGGCACCTGAACAGCTCAACAGATCCTGACCTATCTGCCTACACCTCTTGCACAGCCAGGAGTTGCCTCTGGATTCCCATAGCAACTTTCCCACTAGACCACTGGCATGATTTCCTCCTTCATTACGTGTATTCATTCCTGATTGGATCTTGGTAACTTGTCAACTACTGAAAGCACTGGGACAACTCAAGAATAAATGAAAATGACTGGAATTTAAAATAAATTGAGTTTTTTCCCACAGATTTCCATTACTGTCTGGGTGTGCTGCTAGCAGCAATGACCCCAAACTGATCTAAACACATGGTCTAGTGGTCTAGGGGCAGACTGCTGAGACCTTTCTCTGCCACAGAGGAAAAGAAGACATACAATCCAAAAAACACTAACACGAGAGAGGGAGAAGCTCTCTCCACTAGGGAATGTATTTAAACAGGCGCTTCTCTTCTAGCCATAGGAACAGTCTGGATCAAGCACTATATGCTGAGATTGCTAGCAGAGGAGAAAGCAAACACAAAGATACTGCAAGCACATACGTGTTTGCTCCCAATATTCCACAGCACTAAATCAGGTCATGGCCTGCCTCATCAGCTTCTATAAACATCAGGTGGGCTGTCAGGATGTAATGCAAGATGGCATCCAACCAAACTTAACCTCTGTTTAAATTAAGTTAGGTATTATTGCTGAGATAGCTAGCAGTATTGCATGCAGAGAAAGCAACAGCTGCAAAATCACCTGCTTCAGCAGAGGTCTGAAACCACACACAGATTGTCTCTCCTGTGTTTAGTACCTGCTGTGGTAATCATACATCCTAACAGGAATTGGCTGGCAAGAAATAGCACTGAAAGCAGGTTGGTCTCATCATTGAGATACCAGCCTGAGATCCATATGGCATGAATTTTTACTCTTCACTGCAGCACAGCTTCCCTGGTTATGCTGGCCTCTCTGGGCATTGACTTCCTGTTTGATTTCTTGAGGATTACCAGCGCAGGCAAACCAGCCTTCTGGGAGAGATGTCACGAATAAAACACATTAAGTGATGATATATTCCAGCACTACACTAACAAGAGAGCAAGTAAGTGTAACAGCAAGTACTTTATTACTTCCTGTAACTGTGAATTCCATCCCTTCTTTCCATTAGATTAAAAATTAAATGCAGGTGATTGATGAGAGTCCTTTACAGCTGTGGAAGAGATTCTTCCTGGAAGTGGGCATGGAGATCTTTGAGCCACCAGCAGAAAATCATTCCTCTTGTGGCAAGGTAAGAGCTCATTGAAGCTGAATTCTGATTCGTTTCTGTGCTTTGTTTCTCACTTTTCATAACAGAGGTCAATTTTCACTCCTCATGGATGGCTTGCAGATAGTGCAAGTGTCATGTTAGTAAACAGGGACTAGATACCTTGCCTTGGGACTTCAAGACCCTTCTCTTGGAGTCACAGAATAATACCTCACACCCTACCTTTTTTCAAAAACCTTGCTAATTTTCTTTTAAATGTGTTTGATTTCCAAGCTCCATGACACATCTTACATTATAGATATAAGTACAAGCATTGATTTGCAGTTAGCATTCAAAGTATTCAAGCTTTGCCCTCCAAGTCATCTCTTTTGAGATCTAAATAACTCCTCAGATCGTTTTTATCATACATGACAGATTCAAGACGTGTACCTCAGCAGTTCTTCTGTGTCCTCCTCAGGGCCCGTGTTCAGCACGTACGCCCTGTTCTCACAGGCAGCTGGCAGCAGTAGCGAGTCACCCAGTCTCACTGCCCCACCGAGGTCTGGATCTTCAAATAATTTCAGATCTAGAAAGGGGAACAAGAAAATGCTGCAGTTAAAGTATGCTCCATAACACAACCAGCTCAGAAATCTGGCTACTGGGGTGAAACAAGAAAGATGACATAAACAATTCTTTTTTTTTACAAGGACTTCCAGTCTACAAAGTGCAGTGATACTCTCCACTCTGAGGACCTGGTAAATCTCCTTTCTTCTTGCAGTCAAAAGTAGGTCACATTACTCGTTAGCAAACCATGAGTGACTGTGGGACAGCCAGCTCTCACAGACCTATAACATCCAAGCCCAAAATGTCAACAGTGAACATCTATGGGAACTACAGGTCTTATTTATTCTTTCTGAATGAATCCAGATGATTCTGCCCCAGATGAAGATTTGCCTTAATATTCCAAAGTTATTATTCAGCCCATATAGTCTGTATCACTACATTTTAAAAGTTCAGTTATACACATGCTCTAGATAAAACAATCTGTTTATTTATAAACATAGAAGAGATATACTCTCTTTTATCTTCTTCCTGGGACCAATTGATGAGAAATCTTTTTCTGGGCCGAAGAGTCCTTCATCTGGATCTATTTCCTCTTCAAAAATGGTTAATTTGGGCTTCTCTTCCTTGGTTGGAGGAGTAGATGCCTTCTTTTTTTTTTTAGTTCTGAAAACATGAGAGACGAGAAAGTCAGCTGCAATTCGTCATTTAACAAGGAAGATTTATATCTAGAAAGTCTCATAAGCTGAAAATAGATGGAGGCTGGGAAAGGATTAGAGAAAGGCACATATGCATCTTATGGCTGGCAGGAACAGGATATTGAGCTGGAAGGACCATCGGTCTGACATATTCTACCTGCACTCATGCTTTATATTCTTAAGAACTATTAAGGAACACAGGGGGAACTGGTACCTGCACAGTGCAAACTACTGATCACATCTGTTTTAGGCACCTTTACTCCTGCCACACAAAACATTTAAAATGAGGAAGAAGAGCAATTCCAGCAACACTGTCATAGAGAGACAGAAAAGGGATGAGTTGAAAAACAAAGTGCAGGTTGGACGTCCACACTGATCTCTTTGGACAAGTTTTTTAAAACTCTCTGACCCCCAATTCCTTTCCAGTGCATGCTGCTGGTTCTGACTGCTGCCTACTCTTTTCATAAAGGTGTTAGACACTCCCCTCATCCTCCCCAGGAGACACGATATGAAGACTACATCACCTTTAAGTTAAAGCAGAGCCTGGGAGATACTTGGTTGGACAGAGTGCTATTTGCAGAATCTACAAATGTTGCCCAGTACCTTCTTGAACCAAGGACAGGATTAACTTCCTCTAAATTTAGTCTTCTAAAGACTTGACAGTGAGACAAAGTTAATTATTAGGTTTCTTCTCTACTCAGTAGAAAGAAACAGACATCTCCATAGGACAATTACTCCCATCTATTTTGAACACTGATATTTGGATGCAAAGAATCCCTGAAGATCTCCTCCTCTCCTCCTGGCTAGAGAAAAAGATAAAAACTAGTTTGGATGAGAGACCTTATTTGCACCTGGCTTAAACAAGAAGAGCTGCATCCCCTTCCAACAACAGAGTGAAAAGCATTTGCCTGTTGCTCTCGTACCTGGGAGTCATGTTCCACTAGCTGAAGCCACAAGGTGGTTTTCACAGCAGGGCAGCTTGAGTTATGAGGAAAACCAGATGGCGCAGAACAGAAAACAGGACAAAAATGCTTGGATGAGAAGTCTAATTCAAGCTAAGATGAAACACAAGCATTCCTTAGGACAGCATGTCCTTCCTAAGGGATTTCCATATTTCATAGATCCCTACTCTTGGCAGTCATGGACTTGTGATTTCTAAGGTAGCCCCTTTGAATGCCTCTTACAATAGAAGATCTGATCTTGATCTTCTCCTTTGCAGAGAGGACAGGTTTCAGCCTAGAGCAACCCCAAATATCAGTACTTAACATGCCATAGTCATCAAAAACTAAGCACAAGGTCAAAAGATTATACATACATTCCAACTACATTAAAGAATCTAGTAAAATCCTTTTCTGATTACAGCTGCACACAAAAGAGTGGGGTCCAGTTACTTCTAGTTATTTTCACAGGTTTATTATCACCAAAACAGAACTCATGGATGACACTACCTCTCTACCACCACTTCATCTCATAGTAATTGGAAATTCTGCCCTTTAGAGGCCTAAGAGTAAGCCCCATGCAGAATTTAAATATGGCCTTAACTGGAAAGATACACTATTCAATATACTGAAGGTATCTGCAGTTGTCAGCGACTGATTTGCTGAACTATTTCTGATACAACCCTTCTTTTTAAAACAGGAGATACTGCCACAGCTTTCTTTTTTTCACACTTATATTCATTATGGATATGCATCAAGTGACTTCTGAATCTGAGCTACTTTTGAAAGGTCAGCTTCAAGGAACTGTCTCACATTTAAGCATTTGTAAAAGAGCCTTCTTCCAAGTCCTGACAAAATCTCAAGTTACAACATGTACAAGCAAGGCCACTTTCACCCAGGATTTCTACACAAACTCAAATTCATTGTTCTATTAACTGTGGTAAGAAATCTATCACTCAAATGAACCTAAGTATCAAAGGGAAAGGTGAAAAATGAGAGCCATTATATCAAAACAAAGAAACAGTATGACCAAGTCTTTCAGAGACAGAAAACTGATTTAAAATAGAATTAGTAGGCACAAATAAATCCAAGCTACTGGGGAAGAAGCAACCTTTATTTGCATAATTCATGCCTTGTAAAGTATTTTTTGAGAAGTGAATAACAACCTACAGAATGCCAAAAATTCTTTGACAAGATCCCTTGTGCATCTGGAGAGTTAAAACAGCTCTCCTGATGTATAAAAGCCTGTTATGCTACAGGTACTTACATATATGATCCAATACATTTCCAAGCAACAGCTCTCAATCCCAGTGAGGTTAGCAAGGAGTTTACTAATAGCTAGCTGAAATATTTGCAGCAAAGGAGTATCAGAATGGTGAGAAACATTGAGGAAAGGGAAGAGAACCATAACGACTGTCATAAGGAACAGCCACATAAAACAAAATTATTGAAAGGAAAGGTCCCGGTAGTAGCTCTGTTTAGTCTGGCCATCAAACCAGCCCACTTACACTGGCTCACTTTCTGTTTTGCCAGGGGACTCCATTGGCAGTTACAGGGCATGGGACCAAACCCACAGGGTTTGACTGCTACCAGTAGGAACATGAAGAAGTCGTTTTTCTGCCTTCAAGATGTTTCTCCTCACTGCCCTTCTAAGGAAGCCACAGTCAGACTGCCAAGTAATTCCAGCATATCCATACAGAGAGTCTGCTGAGATCAGTCTCTAACTGGGAAACACAATTCCCACGGTTCTGTATTTAGCTGTGCCAGCCCAGGCTATGCACTGTTGAGCAAAGGTTACTGGATGTGAAAGAAGGTGTAAGAACTTTAGGAGCTGTCTGAGGCTCTGGTTTCTCAATCAGCTTCAGCCGGCCTGAGCATGTGTCTGCCTGCCCATGCATCCCCTCTTGATATACACCTGCCACCTCCCCACATGTAGGGGACCAGGGACTTAGCTGGAGCTGAGCTAACTGCAAAGCCACATGCTGGTAGGCATGCAGAAGAGAAGCTGCAAGTATAGTTAATTTGATGACCATGATGTGCTAGGATGCAGTAAGCTGGTGCAGGAATGCAGAGGCTTTTGGGAAGACAGAAATGACAGAACATTCAGTCTCCTGAAGTATTACTGTATTCAAGCCCTGCACTTCATTAGTGACTTCTTCATACATCAGACTCACAACTTTGGCATCTGACATTTGAAACTACATGCATCCAGACGGCAGAATATGACCTGTGTCATTGCTATTTCTTTGTTGCAGAAACAAGTGAACTTCGGAACATCACTCTAGTGGTTTTTAAAAATCTTAACAAAACCCAAATCAAACCTAAAGATGATATACCTTCTGTTCAGCTGAACCCATTTACCCAATTGAGCTCACTGACACAAAGTACTATAAGAATGATTCACATTACACTACTGTTTTCTATTCACAGTCCGAAAAGAGCCAAACTGACTCATAAGTGACTGTAGATAAAGACTGCCCTCTTAAGCGCCATGGACCAAAAATTAGAGTACATGCGAATCCACTGAGTCAGGCTGCTGGCACACTTGAAAATCCAGCTGAGATTCCTGGCTCCCAAATGATTCTTAAATTACCCATGAAAATGTCAACAAAATCCTGTATGCAGAAGACACTCACTTTCAAATCTAACCCATCTCGTGAGCACAATTCTCATGTTATTGTTTACTGGTACAATACAGGTCACTTGTTTGGCAGCCTCCATGTCTCACTTGCACATCAGTAATGCAGGAAAGCTTTCTGGTCAGCTGTAGAAAACACTCCAGAATCAGACTTCCAGATCTGTACGTGTATTTTGAAATATTGCATCTCCAGACCTAATGCTCAGTGACACAGAGCTTAAATCAAAAGAGTACATTCACATCTACCTGTTCAATACAGACAGGAGTCCCTAACCCATTTCTCACTACTGGGTTAAAACAGTGAGTGCAATTATTCAAAGCATAATCTCAGCACACAGACAAAATATTCAGGACCAAGTATGACCATCTCTTTTTTATAGAAATAAGATTATGCTCCTGGAAAAGAATGTTGCAGTAATATAAAAAATATTTATTCAGAAGATACATATTCATATTTTTTGTATCCATGGGATTTTACAGGGAAAGAGCTCATCACTAATACAAACAGACCCCCCAGCTCCTGCACATGTAGGTTCAGGCTTGAACAAAAGAACTACTGCTAAAACAGCAGCAATATTAGACGTCTTCTTCAAAACCGCTTCTGAAAAAAACAAAGAAACCATACACTAGTTCATGCAGAAAACAAAACGTCATCTGCTGCTTTCTTTTCATTCAACAGTGCTCATTTTCCAAAGCTGCCTGATAATAACAGACAAGACAAAAGGGGTCATTCTCATCTGCTTTGGGCAAGGGATGCTGAATAGAAATTCTATGCCCGTCAGCTCAACACAGCCTGACTGCTGAGCGTTAAGCAACTGTGACAAGCGCTGGCCGTCGGGATATTTTACCTCACACAGTAATCTTTTTCATGTGGACACCACAGTAACTTACAGTGTTTTAAATAGCCCTGGCATATCCCAAAATAAGATAATGCATTATAGATGGAATAAATCTCCTATCAGAAACCAGTATTCAATTGCAGGCAAAGTTTCTCCTGCTCCCGTCCCCAAATCAGGCCAGCTTAGACTATTGTTCCACTAGAGTAACAGATGGAAAAAAACCCTGAAGGAAGAGATTTTCATGAGTTCAGCTCCCATCTAGGAACCTGCTTTTATGGAGAGGTTTTTCCAAAGGGCTCAGCACCCAGAGGTACCTGTTTGTCCTATTTATAATCTGTCCATGAGCTTTCCAATTAGATCCTTTTTCAATGTAATTTGAAAACAGATGACAAGACCATAGATGGCCAATTTTGTTTAGTATACAGCTCACTAGCAATAATCAAAATACAGAAACATTTCCTAAAATGTTTTCAACTACATAACTAATAAAAGCCCACAGGCACTCACATCCTGGCAAGGGAACAAGGATTACAGAGCAGATTGCAAAGAAAGAAAGTTAACATAAAGGAAATTTCTTTTTATCATTTTCTTTGATTTTTCTAAGCTAAGCCAGAATGTGAGACTTGCTGAACAAGTTAAGGACAACAAAAGGCAAGCTGAAAAATATAATCATAACTAAATTAAACCACAGCAAGGATACTGGCCCAGAACAAGACAGGCATAATAAAGTTGCCAATAATAATGTGAAAAAGCCAAAAATATTTTGGGTTTCACCTGAAAAGCAGCAGAATGGTACTTTCAGTGTTTCTGACAACAGTGAAATGATTCTTATCCTAATAATGATGCACGTTTTCAAATATGCAATACCAGATAACACACAACAATGTGTTTTGGAAAAAATGGCCAGGCATCTTTCTGCACCCTGGATGTAACTACTCAACATATTTTAGAACTTCAGAGAGGTTGCAGAGGGCCAAAAAAATAGCTATTTTAGAAATCAGAAAAGTTAGAAAAGTAAAACACAAAGAAGTATCAGCTGGTGAGCAATGACTTGATACCTGGGCAAAGCTAGACAGATGATTTCAAATATATCCAGTAAGAAATAAAAAAAGCATTCATTATTAAAGTCTTGACCGAATCATGCTGCTGTTTTCTTTTTATGAGCCTACAGGCTTGGTTAGTAATGGTTATCTATTCCAAGATCTAACACAGCAGTCCCGAGACTTCCAATTGTTTTCTTCCACAGCAGGACCAGGGCAGTGTAAGCTCCTATGCTCCAGCTCCTGTGGAGCACTGCAGGTTCCCACTTCTCTGTAGAGAGAGCCTTGGCAGTCTCTGCATTAACTTAGGCACTCAGATGCCTCAAACAAGCAGGAACAAAACCACAATGCTCTCTTTTTGGTTTTTCTCCATGACACGAGGAGGAGAGAATATTATATCTTGCTATTCAGTCTATGAATTAGTAAAAGAGCTACAAGGCAAGCATGATGATGGCAGCATCAGGGCATGGTCTATACCAGCCTTTATTATGTCCCTAATTATCTTTCTATATTTGTATGTTTAGTAGGACTTAATTTTAAATTCATAAAAGGAGAGAAACATAGATTTTGTCGCTCTACTTCAATCTTCTAGAGCACTTTCTATTTTCCCTGTGCATAGTCTTTGCAATTTCTGCCTACTATCACCTTATTTCCCCTTTTCATCCCTCCTCAATCCATTTCCACAGATTTCTAGCCAGTATCAGCACTATTTTGCTCCACATCCAGGATAAGCAGTATTGCCTTTTTCTCTGGACTGACAATTAGGCCTCATCGTCATCTTCAGCCCTCTTTTCCTCCCCATCCACATCATGTAGCTCTTATCCTCCAGATAGAAGTTTTATCTTCTTATCCTCTATTCTGGGCTCTCCTTTTTCTGCTGTAACTCTAACGATTACTACTGTTGGTCAAATCACGCTTTTGAAAAAGACCACAAGCTGTAACTGAAAGAGAAACAGGAAGCTGCGATAGAAAAGCGGGAAAATGTAGGATGGGTAGAAGGGATGGTAAGGAAACTGAAGGATGAAGCAGATTAAGCAGAGATAACAGTAGGTAAATTACCAAAGGAAGAGAAAGGGAAGATGTTGAAACTTATCACAAATGATAGCCAACTATAACTGCTGACCAACATAAAGAAACAAGGCTGTATACCAGGCGTTTTCAATAAAAGGTAAAATTCATGTTAAATCTTGAAAATAAAATCTTTCTGGTGAAAGCTTTGTCAGGAAAAAACCAGGGCAAACAGTTTCAACTTAATAAGCTCTGCCAGACATTATTCCTTGATCTATTTCCTTTAAGGTCACCATCCAAGATGATGGCGTTACTTTTGGGAACAGGCCTTTGCTTTATGATTTGACTCTAAAAATTACATTATAAGAAAAAAATCCATTCCATTATGCTAATTAATAATCATTACAGGTCTGTAGCTCCAAAGATAGTAAATTCTTGGGCAAATACTATGTTGTATGGCTGTAAAGTGACATCTACGTGCAGTATAACTCAGCAATAAAATTTGTGACAAGAATACACATATGACAACTGCAATGAAATCAACCCGCCAACTTTGTCCATTTATGAGACATCCTTCATTAAATGTTCTAAGCAGCTTCACAATCAAAGTCAACCAAGTGGAAACAAACAAGGCGTGAAAAAAACTAGGTAGTAAGCACGTTATCTGCCACATGCTCAACAGACTCAGAAGCAAACACAAAAAAGAAGGCATTACAAACAGGGAGTTGATGATAAAGTATACAATGTTGTAAGAATTCTTAAAACTAGCAAGTAAAGAGCAAACGTTTATGGAGAAGTGAATGGTTTCTTCAACACTGAAATGGTGAAAAAAGCCAAATACGCACATGAACACATCACTGTAGCTTCCTGTTAGACGTGTCTGAATAATTTCTGAAAGAGTACTGGACACATAAATAGTTAATTCCTCATTTCCAGAAGTCTTTGACACTCAAACCTCTAAATCATAGAACCTAAACAGAACTATAAATCATAGGGTCGTAGAATGGGTTGGGTTGGAGGGGACCTTTGAAAATCATCCAGTCCAATCCTCAGCCACAGGCAAGGACATCTTTCACCAGATCAAGTTGCTCAGAGCCCTGTCCAGCCTGATCTTGAACGCTGAAAATGATGGAGTATCCACAGTTTCTCAGGACAATCAGTTCCAGTGCCTCACTATCCTTATCATAAATAATTTCTTCCTTATGTTCAATTTAAACCTTCTCTATTTCAGTTTGAAACCCTTGTCCTATCACTACAAGTTTTGGTAAAGTCATATCAGCAGGACCTGCAACTTCTTGGTGTCTCCTCCCATGGAGAGGCAACCTCACAGATCCACATACCCTATGCAAAGGTTTCATTTTGTGTTATCTAATCTTTACCTCCATGCTAACATAACGCAGCGCTTCCTGCCACCTATGTCTGACAGCCCCCCAGCCCAGAGCTGTGCTGTTGCCTATGCTGCTGTCTCACATCAATTCCCTCCTCATAGCAAGGAAAAGCACAGTGAGTCCAAGAACACTGACTGCAGACACAAGTCTAGTTTTTATCTGCCTGTGAACAGAAAAGGCTCAAATAGATAATGTATCAATAGAAGACGTTTGCATCCAGCCATTCTAGTCCCAGAGGCGCTGTGTAAAACTTGGTCTGAAAGGTGCCCTTCCTTTTTTGCCTGGTACCCGCACAATCCCACCCTAACCTACTGAAAACCTCTAGCAAATTAGAAATGATGCTCCAGTCCAAAATTTTGCATGACATACCTGTCATACCACATTTAAAGAGTTCACAAAAAGCCAGAGGAGGGCTAGTTACCAAGGCAGTGAGCAGATTCCAGCAGCAGCCAAGCAGGATTTGCACTCAAACTGCTTCAAAAGCTCAGGGCCTCGACTCCTCCATCATACGGCCCAAGGAGGGAAGATGGGTCTGAGACCGATTCCCCACTCTCGTCCCTCCCTCAGACCTTGCTGTTCACAGAGGTAACTTTTTTTCTCTTGGCTGTGCCATGGGTAAAACAAACCTCTCACTGCAACACAGAAATGGCTCCACAGGAAATAACACAGCAAAGGACACAGTGAGACACTGACAGCGCTAAATGATAACACCATTGCAGACACAGCCCCATGTTCTGTGCTTAATCACAAGATCAAAACCTCTTCCACAAAAAGAAAAAGCAGCTTTCCTGCCCAGAGGTTTCTTGTGTTGTTTTTTCTGTAACAGAGGTAAGAAAATTGCTCTGAGTGAAATATTCCCCAGGCCACGGATATGCGTAATGCACAAAGCAATTTCACTTCTAATGTTGCAGATGTTGCTGGAGGTCATGAATGTAGGAACAGTCACACCAGGAAGCACTAGAGACCCAAACTCCCTTCTAAGCAAAGCACTGAGACTCTGCAGTGGCCGCTGCAAGGGGCTTCTTTCTGCTGCAAGTCGGAAAATAGCTGACAGAGTTCTGCATTTTTTAATTGGATTCCTACTTACGTTTTTATTGCTAACTTGCCTGACTTCTCAGCACACAAGCTTTTGCAACATGAGTGATTTCAGGGGATGAGCACTAGGCTCAGCACACACAACAGCTGGCTGTCACACTGAAGGGACGAGTTCAGCTGGGGAAGCGTTGCGAGCCCTTTGAGGAGCACAGCCAGGTCAGGCACTGAATTGCAGAAACCTGATAAATGCAAGTAATCCACAAACACGTTACTAAAAGAAGAAGAAATACATAGTCTTAAAATTCCAGCTCATCCATGAGACCCATGGTATTATTTAACAGCTGAGAAAATATTCTAGAATCATAATCAAAATCATTCCCGTCCTATTGGCAAAAAAACCTCTTAGAGCTCAACTCACCCATAGAGACACTTGCTATTCCCACAGCACTCTTCAGAGATGGCAGATGAATGATCTCAGCAAGGCCTCCAACCAGCATCCCCTGAGAATTATGACTCAACACAAGCCTGCAGATCCACCCAACTGATTCATTGCAGTCCTTGCTCCTACTTACCTACCTGATGATGTGCTACTGGCAGCCATCCCCCTTGGGGCTGGCTGGATTAGAAACACTGAAGATTCATGTTCTGCAAGGGATGCAGTATGTACAATGGATCAGGGAACACAGAATGTAGGTAGAAATGCTGGTAAACAGGCTCTCAAATCCCAGACTACATGCGACCTCAGGCCTCTACAGAGACAAAAAGCAGCAAGCATATAGTGCTGTATTAGGCCAAGGAGAGCTCTTTTCAGAGTCAGCTGCTGTTGACTCACAGTGAAAGCCTGGGCAAGTAATTTGATCCTTTGGGCCAATCTGTTAACTCACAAATCCTAAATGGATTTGAAGTATATTAAAGTTACACCATTTTACACCAGTGGAGAATCTGGTGAAATTAAGCCACCTAATGAACTGGAGAGATGTGAGAAATTAACTGAAGTTTGGTAAAGGGGGATCTTTTGTTACACAAAATACACAGGGGGAGCAAAAACTATATCACTGATCTGTGTCAGTGGGAGGGACTACTGGAAAAGTGATGAAATCATGTTGATGACAGTATGGGAGTAGCAGTTACAAATAACTGCACAATGCTTTAAGTTTCTACTCCCTGGTGTTGCAGTGGTTGTGGGAATGTTGAAATAAAGAACGATGATTTCATTCTTTCTTTCATTTCAGCACAGGAAGGACATGGATCAGTTAGAGCGAGTACAGAGGAGGCCACAAAAATGATCTGAGGGCTGGAGCGCCTCCCACATGAAGACAGGCTGAGAGACTTGGGATTGTTCAGCCTGGAGAAGAGAAGGCGCTGGGGAGACCTTACAGCAGCCTTGCAGTACTCAAAGGGGGCCTACAGGAAAGATAGGGAGAGGCTCTTTATCAGGGAATGCAGGGACAGCATGAGGGAGAACCATATTAAGCTAAAAGAGGGGAGATTTAGATTAGATATAAGGAAGAGACTTTTACTGCGAGGGTGATGGGGCACTGGCACAAGTTGCCCAGAGAAGTTGTGGATGTCACATCCCTGGAGGTGTTCAAGGCTAGGTTGGCTGAGGCTTTGAGCAACCTGATCTAGTGGAAGGTGTCCCCACTCATGGCAGGGTGGTTGGAAGTGGATGATCTTTAAGGTCCCTTTCAACCCAAAACATCCTACGATTCTGTGATTCTGACAGAAAACACAGACCCAGGATATTTCAGGATCTGGATCCATAAGAAATGCTACATCAGAGCATTCACATGCTACATGTCTAGGACAGAGAATCAACACTACAGGATCAGCGTGTTTGTAAACATATAGCACATCGAACACAGCCAAAACATGAGGTGCTGATTAATGAGGTTGTCTTGTGCCCCTCACTGAGCCCCTCTGTGCTGCCTAACCAGCTCCTGTCTGCTGCTCCTGGCCTGGCTCCTGTCTCTGTTCATCTTCCCTGCACTCCCAAGAGAGGAGACTGGTATCTGCCTGTGGTCTCTCCAAGGATGGGAAAGATGATTTTGAGGCTGCCCACCTGCCCATGATTGGCAGAAATCCACAGGAGAGGTGCAATGAGCACAGGAGGCAGCACACACCCCCCTACCCTGCTGAACAAGAGAGGTGGGGCAGGACTGTACCCATACTATCCAACACTTGGCCCTGGTCTTCCCTTGCCCTGTGTGGTGTCCTGGAACTATTATTTATACTGCATCATTTTTTCAGTTCAAAGTGCTCAAAATAATGTGAGGGTTGTGCTAGAGCTCTGCAAAGACATAGCCTGAAACAAAGACTGCTTATGATGTGCTATGGGTACAGAACAAAGCCATGTGGTGGTGTCTGAAAGAGTAAAGTTTGATGAGATACTGCCAGAGGACTGTGTATGGAAACAAACAATGCAGTCTTCTTCATATCACCTTTTGGAAGTGTTCTCTGCAAAGGGTCCTGGTTACCAGCGCCTTTCAGGAAGAATAGATAAACAGAAAGCAGACTGTCCTTGGCCATATTGTCCATTTCTATGTTTAAGGATACCTTAGCATCCTTCATAGTATCAAGTTCCTCCATAAGGGTAAAGGATACAACAGACTGGGTTACATCTCCCACTACCTCCCAAAAGCAACTAAAACAATGCTTACTGCCAACAGACTTAATGTTTGCATAGCCCCTACATATCTCACCCCTTCAGAATTCACTCTCTCTGCACCTCTATATGGCAGGGCACACCAGCACACTTTTACATATCAGGAATGAAACATGGGCCTGAAAAACAGAAGTGAGCTGTCTGCAGCCTATAATGTAGGGGTTTCAAATTCATGGCCTGCAGGAAGAATCCAGCCCTCCACCTTGTTTTATCCAGCCCAGCATCTTGTTTCTACCTGGCGGCAGCGCCAAGCTCCTTGCCCCTACATTCTTGACAGCACACTGGTCATACGTGCAGCGTGTGAGACGTTTGTTACACTGCAGGAGCAGAACAGTGGGAGCCATGAGTGTGACACCCCTGCTATACAGGATGTCTTTGAAATGAATAACTGACACCCTGAGATTTGGCCAGCAGCTCTGTACCACATCTCTCCTTGCCATTTGAGCATCCTGCATCTTGCAGCACTGCCCTTGTCTCTTGGCAGCACCACTGAACAAATAAAAACAGCTCCAGTGAGGTCAGGGTTTGCTGTAACAGCCCCTGAGGGAGGACGTGAGGGTTAGCCCCTCAGGAGCCTCTTAATAATGCATTTGTTTTTTTCCATAAAAAAAGCAGGAACAGGAACAGGGACAGCTGGGGCATGGCTCTGTCACTCATAGCAAAGATCAGAAAGACGGATGACTCGGGAACAAGTTTCCAAGACAAGACTGTTAAACGTAGCAACAGCCTATGCTGGCAGATAACCCATCACACAGATGAAAAATGAGACGTCTTTAGCAAAGGGGTTTAGATAATGTTGTAAGGTGCTTTTGAGGGTATGACACTGTGTTTTGTGCTTAATGATGCCTTCAAGAACGCCTTGGATGCTATTACAGACAAGAAAAGCAATAAAGCAAGGCAGAGTGAAGCTTGGAAATCTTCCACCCTAGCCACTCTGACCAGTTTGTGCATTGTGCCAAATATATAGCAGTTATTACATAAAATCACGGTTCAGAGAGGAGAACCTCAGAAAATAGTTTATACCAGCAAAAACCCAAGTCAAGACCTTTTCCTAGCCAACTGACAAACCATGGCTCAGTCCCACACAGCTGAACTCTGCTATACTTCAGAACAGGCTATCTGCACTCATCCAGTCCCGCGCTAGTTCCCGAGCTGTGCTCACTCTCACCAAAAGAATTCCATGTGAGAGAAGCTTGCAGCAGCCAGCTACACACTTGCTAAAAAATGCCCTTGCTGTTTTATGCTGACAGAGCATCCTTAAGTGCCAGACATAAACCCAGCACCACAGGCACCAAGAAAAGTCTCATTACAGGGCCTCAATAGCTCCAAAGCTTACTCCTAAATGTGCACCTTCTTCAAGCTGTCCTACCAACAATGAAAAGCCAACATTTATAGCAGCAAATAACCTGTCAGGGCTTGGGCTGAGACAGCAGCACACAATATCTGCCTTGTAAGTTTTTAACAAAGCTCATTGTCACAAATTTGGCCCAGGCTAATTACTGGTTTCCCAAATGATGCCTGGACACAGTTTAGGGATCAGCACAAGCTCTGGGCCTTCCTGGTTTGGATGTGTCCAGATTGCTCTCGAAAGCAAAGGGATTCAGCTGTTGGACAGGAGCTACTTCATCTTACTTGGCACAGAGCAAGACTACAGTTCCAGTCTGCTTTGATTTACTGTTTTACTCACAGTCAAATCACCTAACACATCTGTTTATTTCCCTGTGACGATACATCTTACTCCTCTTTAATGATCTGGACTTGACTAGGCATCTCAGGCAATATGGAAGGAAAGGGTTTGAGCCTTTTTATTTATTTATGGAAGGCAACAGAAAGCATTTCTTTCACTTCAATGACAACTGGCATTAATAACAATCTGAATGCCACATTTCTGTACAAAGGGAAATTTTTCCTCAGGCAGACCTATGAAACTAGTTTTATTTTTTTTGCCAAAGGGGCAATGGAGAGATCTAACTTTTAAGTACTGTGATGTGACCTGAGAAAATGAAATGCAGAATGACCTGAGAAAATGAAATGCAGAATGAAGAGCTGCTGAGTCCTAGATGTGTCTCTGTTCTTAAGGACATTCCTCCATTTGCTGGCACTTCAGATGATTCCAAATCTGGCCAACCGCTGCAAGGGGCAGCAGCAAGAGATGTGATCCCCAGGTGTATTAATTAGTACCAGCCCATAGTTAAAATGGATAATTCATGTATTCTTGGCAAAGTTTTACAGATCGCTTCCGAAAGCAGTTTTCCAAAAGCCAGTTCTTTGATCCTTTGAAAGTAACAAAGAAACTTCTGCAGCAGATCCATGGGGAAAAGGGAACAATGGTTTTATTAAGTCTGCTGAATTAGGAACTTGACAGCATCAGATGAAAGGCAAAGCAGGTCTCCCATCTCAATTTAACCTGAGCACATATTCACCCTGCAGACAGCTTCTTCTAGAGTAAACAGTTCTGTTATACTTGGTGAACAGAAAAGCAACAGGGCAGCTCTGAATCTATCCCTTATTAGCAGTCAGTCTCATCTACAAGCAGTTGCCTGCATCTGCCGATTAAAGATTTCCCCTGCCTTGGTGAAAGGAGCAGGCTAATCGATGAGGTAATGCTTTTTTATTCTAATTAAGGATTTGAGTCATCCTATTATTGTGAAGTCCATGAAACAAAACACATTTAAATCTGTCCAATTACATCATGTTCCATCCTCTTCCAAAGCAGAAGTAAAAAAAAATATACTTTTGATTCTGTGGAATTGTAAAGTTATCCTATACCCCTTTCTAAAGGATCTCCTGCCTCTTATGGAACTGCATCAGTTAAGTAGGGACCTGATTAATACGCCTGCAGAATGGCTCACGGCAGCTTCCACACGCCTTCATGGCTGTTTAGTTCTGCACTGCTACAAATGACCGCACATTGCTGTTAAACAGGATGGGAAAATCAAAAGCTGAGAGTTCACTCAGAGGACTGTAGGAATTATTTGAAAGCTGGTGCCAGCTAGTGGCAATGGTATTTCATTCCAGTTCCCTGACATTACTTGGCTCTACAATTCTACTATATACAGAAAAGTGTGTGGTGTTACTGCTTTAATACATTGTAAATAATGAACCAGGTCCATTAAAAAACCTATGACATCTTTCTTAAAAGAAGACATATCTATGCCAGCAAGCTGGCCAAATTCCAAGCTGAGTATTTACATTTTCATAGGTGCAATTCCCTGAGTTTCCAGTTGAATTACATGTTCTCCCCTTACTGCCTGATGCTGCAATGAAGTGCTGCGCTAAGTTGTTAAGTCCTTGCTGCATTTTACCCCAGGTGTGGTTACATTTGTGTTCTGCTTGAAAACACTGCTGGATAGCATGCACAGCTGTAACACTACACAGACTACAGAGTTATTTGCAGTCCTTTGGGTTTAGGATGATGATATAAACACAAATTTACTATTTATAAAACCCATTAAAGTATATTCACTATTCCAATCAGAAAGAAAATGAAGCACATTAAAATAATTACTTGAACTCCTTCCCAAAGGATCCTCGTGTTGCAGCTGTACTGTATGAACTGGAATTGCTCAAGCCAGCCATGACAGAAACTCACCACTGAAGTTTAACCAAGGAAATTGCTTCAACATGCAATATAAAGCCTAGGGAAATAATGACTGCATAACCTTACGGAACCAAAACCCAACACCAGATCAGAAATTACGAATGCAGATAAGGACAATGCTGGCACAGGGGAGGACTCTCACAAGTTTTCCTCAGGTCAGGGAAGTGACTTTTTTCCAGAATAAAAGAAAACACAGAGCAGCCAACTTTAGATCTGTAAGTTAGGCACTACACCCCTCCAACCCTCCCTGATAGTCTGAGTGTCCTAGCTCTGATCCCAAGGTACAGTTCTTTCAGATTGTCACAAGTGGACATAGCAGAAGGGGTTTTACAATCACCTGTCAAAGATGTACTCCTGAAGTAATACTTATGGATGTAACATATGTCAGCTACAAGCCTAGGAGAACAAAAGCCACTCAGTTTTGTTGAGCACACTTACATTAGTTAGCACTACCACAGAACAGTACCGAGAGAAGGCTGAATCCTTCATACACTCAACCTGGTTAGAAAGTACAGCTAGAAAAGGTTCTCAGTTCCACCACCTGGAGCCACTCAGGTCTTAGTAGGGTTCTCTCAAGGAAAATATATTCCAAGAGAATATGTTTCTTCCACTCATAAGACACAGCACAGTATCACTATGAGTGATTCTGTGAGATTCAAACGCTAAACATGGTTTCATTTTCCATGGTTTTCTTTCAATCAACCTCAACCTCTATCTGCAGAGGGGGGGTTGCAAGATTTGCAGTAAAGAAACATGTGAGAAGCTGTGCTCTGGAGATGGGATTAGAGGCAGAAAGTAAGGAAAGCCCATTGCATGGGAAAACAACACTCACAAAGCACCTATAAACACAGAAAAAGTTCAGTAGAAACAAACTGGGGGCCTGAATTCCTACAAGAAGAGCATCTGTGCCATCCTGCTTTACTGTTTAGTCACTCGGTTAAAATACTTCCAAGGAGAGGCTATTAAGGTTGCCTCTAAAAATGATTGAGAGCAGATAACTTATGACAACTAAGTGAGGTTTGTCCTTTAACTGGGTGGGTAGTACAGACTTTTTGCTGCCTTCTCTTCTTTTTCCTCTCTTTGATGGGGAAGCACACTGTACCAGGCTATGTCCTTAGTTTTCAGAAAAAAATCAACTGTCAGAAATGTTTCAGCAGAAGACCAATGGGGTTGTTTACTGGAATTTTGCAAGTCGCCAATCTGACAGCAGCTGGATTGGAATTGGGACAAATACTTATGTCACTTGGCAAAGCGATGGTCAAGCATGCCTTTCAACCTAAGCTTGTGATTCAACAACTGACTGAAAATAAAGATCTGCCTGTTTAAAGCTCTGAAGGCTTCACAGCTGTGAGCATGGATACACACACTGCCAGGAAACACAAGGCTCCCTCTTTCTTTTCTTATTCATTGTTTTAACTATCTGAATTTCATTAAAGATAAAATAACCTACAGTTTCTCTGTTCTTTGACGTTTTGTTACCTTCACTCTCAGCTAATCAGGACAGACAGACAGATGTCTGCTGTGTATGAATCCTACTCAGTTCAGCAGAGAAGCCATGCACGTACCTGGCTAGACCAAAAGGCAGTAGTGAATTTGAGTGGCTGAGGAGTAGAAGGATGCCTGCAGAGTGGCATCCGGAGAGGCAGCAGGAGTAAAACCCTGCCAACAAAGGACCAGAAGGCACAGCAGCTGAACACACATTTTGACAAGTTTGCTCCAGACCGTCTGTCCAGCAAACAGCAGCTGTGCCATGACACAGCTCCAGCCTGCAGAAATTCCCTTCCTTGGAGGAGAAAATCCACCAGCAAGCACAATGCCCTGACCTATTACAGGTCTCGGCACTCCATCAGTAAAACCACTTGGAAAGACTTCCTTCAAGCCAATTTCTGTCTTTTTGTCAGCCATCTTCAACATTCCAAGGTTTCTGATAGAAGAAACAAGATCCATTGCTGCCACTCACTTCTCCCGCAAAGACAAAAGGCTGAGGTGATCCTAGGCTTTTCTGCTACAACACAGAAGAAAAGGAAAGGAAAGGCAGCACTGGGATGAACAGCTCAAGAGTCAAACTCTAGCCTGGCTGCCTTTTGGGGACTGGAGACATGAAAGTGTAGGACAAAACCCATAAACAACTGCTGGTGTGTGCATCAATCTACCTCCTCCTGCAGCCCATCTGACTCTATGGGGCTCTAGCAAGGCCAGGGCTGGCCGCCTGGCTGCTCCTTCCCGGCCAATCTGTTGTTCAAATCCATCGTCCACTTAATCTGCAGCCAGAAAAGGCCTTGGGAACCTTAATAATCTCCTTACCAACTGAACCCAGCAACAGCAGACCTCTGGCACCAGCAGTGGTTGAGCTCGACCCCAGTAGTAACTGGCTACAAGGCTTTTAAAAACCTTTGGCACAAGGCCCCTAAAAGGTCATCCCTCACCCGCCTCATCCCTTCCTAACTATTGTCAGGAGTTAGCTGCATCTGTATTTAAACACAAGAGATACAAAGCTTCCATACACCCATGTGCCCTCATTCCTTTGTGAAGGCACAAATTTGGATGAGGAGAAGCCACAAGGGAAATCCGCTGAAACAATAGCAAAGGTAGAGATGGAGACAGAAACTCTCTAAAACTCGTGAGAAGACAAACGAGCTCTTGCCTGGGGAATACCCAGCTCTGGAGCCTATTCAGTTTGCCAGGAAAAAACCAGGGCTGAGGGAGGATATGCTGTCACTGAAAGATTTCGGAAGGTAAAGGAAGAAGGACGGAAGGGAGGGAACCTTGTGTGGAGGAGGGGGTCCTGCAGACGCTGTGGAAAGCTAACAGAGGCAGGGAAAAGCACAGGAAAAGGTAGGTTCTCCCAGGCTGGTGAGTATTACCTCTTAAGTTAATTGCAGCTGAAGAAATGCAAGCATATGGCTTCTGCACACTTCAATCTGTGAAGCAGTCATACTCCTTTAACAAAATTGTTGCTGCTTTGTTCAGAGGAGCTTGTTCTGAGTCATTTTAATCAGCTGCTGTTTCACATTTATTGGAGTAAACTGAATACAAGTATTAAATTCAGCTGTTTTAACGAAAAAGTAAAAGAAAAAAGAGAGTAAAGCTCTTGGTTTCAACCTAAACACAATAAAACTGAATAGTTCATCCACAGAGGAAGAAAATAAAACCCACTTCAGTTACTGTTGATGTGTTTTTTAAACTGTTATAAAATTCAAGAGCTAGAAATGCCTAACTTGATCCTGCTTGGTTCAGGAAAAAAAAAAAAATCACAACTGGTTGCCTGAATTCCCTACTGAAAGCAAAACCTTAAAGAGCCCTCAGGGCAGACTGGGAGCAAGCACAGCAGGAGACAGAAAGCCAGCCTCTGCACGCAGGAGCTCAGGGCCATACTATTTTTTTAGCCACTCCTTCATACTCTGGGTCTGAGCACAGGAGCTCAATTCAACAATTCAACTGCTAGGGAGTCCCTGGTGCTTCCCTGGCATGGGACAACTTGCCTTCTTCTAAACCATCCTAATGTCTGCCCAGGAGGCAGCACAGGCCAGCAGCTATTTCCAGTGGTAGTTCTGGATGTAGCAAATGTAATCTGAAGGACAAGGGAACGTAACAGTATAAATGCACCCAGATACTGCCCAGTCAGCTTCAGCCAAAGGTGCCCTGGCATGGCTGAACTAACTCACATAGATGCTGTTCAGGATTCCTGCTTCACACATCTCTATTCACTCCATTTGTTCTCAAATTTGTTCTCAAACCACTGGCAAATTATACGTTTCTCCACTGCAGAATTTTCAGCAGTATCATCAAGAATATTCTAGCTGTGGCTGTCTTCCATGCCTTTCCCTTCACAGGATTAGCCTCTTCTCGATCATGTTTCTTTAACAGAGTCATAGAATGATAGAATGTTTTGGGTTGGAAGTGACCTTAATGATCATCTATTCCTCCCTTGCCATAGGCAGGGACACCTTTCACTAAATCAGGTTGCTCAAATCCCCATCCAACCTGGTACTGCACATTTTCAGGGATGGGGCAGCTGCAACGTCTCTGGATAGCCTGTTCCAGTGTTTCACCACCCTCACAGTGAAGAATGTCTTCCTCGTCTCTAATCTAAAACTGTCCTGTTTAAAGCCACTGCCTCTTGTCCTATTACCACATGCCCTTGTAAAAAGTCCCTCTCCAGCTTTCTTGTAGGCACCCTTTAGACACTGGAAAGCTGCTCTCAGGTGTGCGTGGAGCCATCTGTTCTCCAGAATGTGCAACCTCAACGATCTTCATTCCTGAAGGCATTCCAGTGGGAAAAACCCCTGCAATTGTGACGAGTCACAAGGTAATATTTTCTAATTCACCTGGAAAATCCTTTAAAGGCACTAGTGTTAAAAGACACTGCACTTCTGAAAACCCAGGTATATTGTCCAAGTACCATGGTAGCCCACTGAGCACTTAAGTATCTTTCTGCAAACACAGAGATATATGAATTTAGAGAAGAGTGATAAATAGTACTCTTGTGCTCACTATAAGAATAACAAGAGAGACAAAGATAAGTCAATGTACCTAATGTCTCTACAATATGGAGTAAAATACATAGCTGTTTTCCCACTTACAAAGGAGTTAAAACACGTTATCAAAGGCATATTCTAATGATCGTGGCTTGAAACTTCAAAAAAAATAGTTTGGCTATGAGAGTCCTGTGATTTACAAGCCTTACAAGATTTACAGGGCACTTACACTGCCAAGAAAAATGAAACAGAGCTAGAAATGTGCCACTGCTACAAAAGTGAGCACACTACATTCGTTCCCTTCTGCACAGCTGATGTCAAAGGATCATCTTGCTCAGTACGAGGAGTGCTTGTTCTTACAAGACCTGTATATTCTGTCCAAAGCTAAAAAGATTTCTACAAATGTCCACAAAAACTTGCAGAGTAACTGGTGACAATACTCTGGAATGACAAAAGTTAAAACTATCAAGAAGGGCAGTGGGAAAAGAGGAAACAGTACACCCCTCAAAAACATATTTCAAAGGAATGTCAACAAGGCTCCCCACAAACGTAACCTGATTTCAAGCATCTCTTATTCTGGGAAGAACTAGGCCTGGGTATGAAAAAAAGGAGGTGGGGTGTTAAAAACTGAAAACTTAATCAGAAATACGTAGTGTGGTTTTTGAAATGTCTCTGATTTGGACAAGAAAAAAACCCAGTCTTTTTGTTGTTAAGGATCTCAGACATGGTCCAAGATCACCCTCGTAACAAAGAAAGCAAGCTTTTGGCCACGAGAATCATACAGTAGAGAAATACAAAGTTTGTGAACCATGATTATATCCACAAAAACTGAAGAGCAGAATTAGCGAGTGAGCTGCTCACCAGACATGAAAGGGCCACTCAGACACAACCTTGAACCGGAGGAAGAAAATCAGCACAACTGGAATGTCTCCTCCAGGCAAAAGCAACCAGACCATTACGAGCTTCCACCTGGATGATCACCAACAATACAAAACCAGAAAAAAAGACCCTAGTTTAGCAATTTACCCCTAAGGCCAGTACATTTAACTGGATAGCTGGTGGTTCAGCAGCACAGCAGCAGTGCTGGGCAAAATCCAAGTCACAGCCTTCTGGCCCAAGAAGAAAAGTTGTTACCAAATGAAGCATGCTGACAACATATGGATGCCTGGGCTACTGGAGCAGTTTCATCCCCATCCAAAAAGAAAAAAAAAAACCTGTAAGATTATGCCAAACACATGATCCAATTTAGGTCAGAGCTCTGCTACTCAAAGCACCCTGGCCACCGATACTGGTTGGAATGGACTAGCTTGTTTCAGTGCTGATTTTACGTCTTTTCAACGTTTTTTCACAGGGTGAAATGGATTTTTTTTTAAACTGAATTTATGACGCGTTACTAAACATATTTATCCACTCTGTATCACCTCCTTTTTTATTCACCCCCAACCCAAAGCACATCTGAAGCACTAAAGCTGTAAGGCTTGCAAGCTCCCTCTTCAAAGCATGCAAGCACCTAACATTTTAATGGGCATAGCAAACATCCTAAAATGGTCACCCAAACAATGCCCATCCACTGACAGCTAGGCTCCTGCCTTTGGCCTCCAGACATCTACTACTAGATGGCACAAGCTGGGATATGATGCTTATGTCCAATCTGATCTCCATGGATGCGAATTGAAAATACCTTCCTTGGAAGCAGGGCGAGTTACAGGAGAACAGACACACTTTCATGTTTCTGCCTTAGCACTGTACATATGAGATTGATTAATAATAATATTTTTAATAGATAGCCAACCATTGCTTTCAAGTGAAAGACATCTAATTGCATAACGTTATGCTGTACCTCTGTATTCATAAAGAACGTAGTTCTTATATAACTGAAGTTCTTCTGATTCAGCAAGAATTCTGTTCTCAAAAGGAATGGAAGCAATAAACTAAATGAGGATTAAATACCAGATCTTGTCATCCTTCAATGCATTACAAGACCAAAATAATCAAGATTTTCAAATGCTATGTCAAACTCTGCAGAGCAGAAAAGCAAACTTCTTGCTTGCTTTGGCACAGCAAGTTCTTTACAGCTTATACTTGTTGTAAGTCGGAAAACAGAACATCGCATTTGCTAACCCAATAGATCATTTTCCTATCCAAAAAAGGACAGCTTCTTTTGTAAACTTACCAACTAAGGGCCATTTTGTGGGAAGTACTGCTTTATCTAACTTCTCATTGTAAATAGTTATTTAACTTTTCTAAACTCTTCCTCAATAAAAGAATAATTTTAGTGCTGAGTAATTAACCACATGCTTTGTCAAAAGAATAATATTTAAAGTTTTCTGGTGATATGTAGAGGATTAAATACTTCAAGTAAAAAGGACAATATCTGAACATCAACAATTACATATGATTACAATAGCAGGAGCAAAGTCTAAATGGTGCTTCCAGTATTAATTATTGTAGCTGACCCGGCTTAGTGTGGGAGACTCTGGCTTAGAGCCTGGAGTGAATGATCCCCTTGGAAATGATTCAAGGTAATTGGGAAACACCAAGAGAGGGCTCTGGCTTGATTCTATCAGTTACTGCTTATTGCTATGAAGATGCACTATGAAAGCACTGTCTGGGTCCAAGACAAAATCGCCCATAGTAGCCAGTGAATGTGGCAGGGTGAAACAATTCAGATGAGTCAGTCAGTGCTTACTAAAGATCAAGAACAGCCAAGTCTTTTCTACTCAGGCATTTAAAACCTGAGACATCCTCAAAAAAAACTAGCCACTATTCATGATCCCAGCCACTGAGGAACTTAACTGCTTCCAGGCTTCAGTAGTTGGAGATGGTTTTTGGAATTCAGTGACAAATTCAATCTTCAAGTGAAGAAAGTCTGAAAATTACTGGACAGGTAAGCAAACCCAGATACTAACATCAGCAAGCACTGATTCAATTATTGTTTCTCAAGCTGCTATTGCTTATGCCTGAGTGGCATTCACCACATGACAATTTCCCAAGAAGGAAAGAAAATCCTATTTGTGAATATCTTAATTAAAATGTTGGCTCTTTTGGTCTTTCCATTGCTGCAACTTTACCTCCTTCTAGGCACAAGGGAACTCAGAAGCAGTTCTAGATTCTGTAAACACCAGTGCACTCCAAAGCAGCACATCCAATGGACCCTGGTGGCTTTATGCTTTGTGGTGAGGCAGTGTCCAGCAAGGTGCCTACTACAGCTGAGACTACTCTCAAGGCATTCACAATGTCCCTCTGTCGCTTGGATTTCCTCAGGAATACACTAAAAAGGCACTACGAAGCCTCTTCCCTCTACCAAAGCCTCTCCTTCATGAACTGCAGAGACCTCTCCTCCTCTTTCAAATTCAGCTGAAGTCATCGATGTTATAAAACATTGGGATGAGGGGAGAGTGACATAGAACAGGCTTATCTGTTTAGAAAAATAAGCTATAAATGAAATAATAAAGGTACTACCAGACATACCTGATTATACCAAGAGGGTCTAAATCTTCTTCCTCTTTCTCCTCCTCCTCTTCCTCTTCTTTCTTCTCCCATTTTTTGGCAGTTTCCATTGATGAAAGCTGTGAGATTAAATCAGGTGTCTTCTCCTCTTTGAAAAAATCCAATGCCTCATCATTTTCCTCATCTTCTTTCTCCTTGTCATCAGGAATATTTTTACCCTTGAAGTCAATGGCACTAGTAGACTTTGTTCCTGCAAAGTACAATAGCAGATGCAAAACTAAGAACACAAGATAACAACTACATTTTATTTAATACCTTGCACCTGTTCCTGATTTCTTTTTTTTGCGGGGGAGGGGGGGAATGAAGGACTTAATCAGCTTTTGTGAAAGTCTTTCAACATTCCTTATTGTCCTTTCCATCCACTACTGTATCATTATGTATCTGATCTGTTTACTGACTTAAAGTAGTTAAGTAGAGAAAGACAGAGGAAACTAACTTCAGGTGAGACATAGCAGCACGTATCTAATCTGCTTATTTACGTTCTCTACAGACAACAGAAACAATAGAATTTCCATGTGTTGATTCATCCCATCCAAATAAATTTGTCTGAGAAGTTTCCCTCTGAAGTGCCTGCTTCTCTCTAACTGGCTACAGATGCTGTAAATACCTTGCTTATATGGAGGTAGCTAGCTTTCACACAGCTACTTGAGATAAAAGTCCACTTTTCAGTATTAATTGACTTCATTAAAGCACTGAACAGCATGAAAAAGTTTCCACAGCAGCTCTTCAATTTACACTCAGAAATGAAACCTGAAGTTCTAACTCCCTCCAGTATGCAAGATCCAGCCAACTAAGCAAATGCAGCAAACTGAAACATGCGCTCTGGACCAATGCTTTTCACCATACTATGCAAAGTACAGGAGAAAGAGGAGAGAGAAATTCCTTGCTGTGGAGTCTCTGGCTGTTTAGGAAAGCAATTTAAAATAAGGAGACTTGCTAAAAATAGGCTAGTGAAAAGCATTATGGATAAAATTCATTTCATCCTTTTGACTATTAAAGTAATATGGCATGGCAGATAGATATTACCCAGTTTTTCATGCTTACATCTGCCAAAACATCCAGGGCAGACTTTATGTGGTCTTATGCTTTGCTTACAGGCAAGACAGTGTTGGTCAGGGTAAGCACTGGTGGTTAGGATGCTGCTTATCTTATTCCCACAGTCATCTGTGTTTTACCATGTTGAGTCTCCCTAAGCACCCCTGAATACATTAGCTGTCTCTCTAGCATCTGTAATGAAAGCGTACACAACTCACTTGAGGATCTGCAATGTATGAACTGAATTCCTTCTGGTTTGGAAGGGTGAGACTTGCATTATTCTAAGGCAAACTTTGATGAACAGGTCCTGTTTCTTGCACCTGATCTGTCCACAGTATAAAGACAGTCCAGAAAAATTCAGCTATAGACATCTGCTTTATGGTTAGGTTAATCAGCATGTATAGGTTAATCAAAATGAATACTGAGTTCTCTGTGCAAGGGGTTTACTTTCAAGAGAACACTGCCAGGGAAAAAAAAAGAAAAAAAACCAAACCCTTTATTAACAAAAGATTTTGCCAAATATTATGACATTTTGCCCCCTTGACTTTAGGAAGCTGCCACTCTCACAGAACATCTAAGCTGGCCACACTTGACACTTCTCAAAATTGGCTGTTTACACGTGGTGCCTTGCTAACACCTTGCACTTCACTTCCTTAAAACTAATGCTACTCTGGGAATCTTGCACAGTACCAGGCTGGAGTATTCCCTGCTCAGCAGCTCTCAGTTGAATTAAGACCAGAAAGCCCACCTGTTCCATTTATGTGGTCACTCCCTGTCATGCCCAAGGAACATAAGAAAGGAACTATAAGAATCACCGGAAGAGATAACAAAAGCTGGACATGAGGCTAAAGAATTTTCTTTCTTTTTTTTTTTTTTTTTTTTAAATAAAAAGGTCAGGGAATGGGTTTAACTAACAAAGAATCTGCCTTTTATTCAAATCTTAGCTTTAGGACCCTCTTCAGTGAGGCCTATAAAGTTTATCAGGAATGAAAACCAGACAAAACATGGAACAGTTGTTCACTAAGGGAGACCCTGCACTGTCTCTTTAGGGTCCACCTCTCCACTGATAATATATGATTATTTAGCCTTCTAAACTTATGTGCTCTGAATCACAGCTTAGGTATACACCTAAGGGAAATCACAGATGGTGGGAGAGATAACTTAAAAGCAAGCACTGTGGTATCAGCACTTCTGAGTGAGGTATCTATCCACTGAGGAGAGGAGAAAACACTAGCAAACATAACAATTCAGCACCGCAGATGCACAAGATGGTATTCTCAGTGACAGTCTTTATTCTGGCATGCTTTATTTTCTGACTACCTGAGTCAAAAACTTAATAATAATTTTATCAAGCACATTCATGGGAGAAGGGACACTCACATCTTTTCGTTACCTAAAAATTCGAGTAACTCAGGACTCGTTGCTAGGTCCTCATCTTTTGAGATGAACTTCATGATATCATTGAACATAGCTCTTCGTTCACAGATGTCAGATTCTCCCACGAAGAGAACTTTTCTAGGCAAGAGAGGAAGAGAAGCCTGCGGATATCTTGCTGCCAGTTTCTGATAGAGCTCCTCTATCTCACTGTACTTCTTGGACACCTGCAAGGAAACATGCTGCCGGGGTAAGTTTCTTTAGAGAGGAGACAAAAGCAGCAAAGCAGAAGTTCAGGTGTTGTTAAACATTAACCCTAGACATTGAAGTGGAAAAATGTATTACCACGGAGCATTATGTATAGTCTGGGAAAAGCCTGTTACCTACAACTGAATCCCCAAGCATTGTTGCTGGTCTTTTAATACTGTTATTAAAATCTGCTCCCTAATGGAATTGAAGTTCACTGCCAGATACTGGGCATTCATTTGTCTGACTCATCAATTCATGAAATACTTGGAAGGTCGCCGCTCCAGACACTTTTCTCTGATAGCAAAAACCCTTGCCCACTAAAAATGAGGCATATAATGCCCGGCCCTGAGAGATGGCAGGGAAGAGAAGTCCAGCCAGGTAGGTACCTGATGGAGAAAGCAGCTTGAATCTTTTCACCACTGAACCAGAAGACCAATTTCTCAGCCCTGGTGGGCTTCAGTGCCCTTCTGGCTGTTAAGGCCAGAACTGTCACATTTGCTGCTCTCCAGAGAACTTAACACAGAGACTGAAAGGCAAAGACCTCAGCTGACCCCTGATTATTCGCTTTATCCATAAGAAAATAAAACCGAACAACTTGACCATGGCCTACAGGTTCTCATACAGGGAGGAGATGCCAACAGTGAATAGAGTCATTCCTTCTGCAGACAAAGACAGGAAGCCTGAGGAGAAATAAGGCCCAAGATACTACAAGGAAAATAAACCCCATGGGAACGCTAGTTAGAAATGGTCTGGCTTCTACGCCACATTAGGTTTTGAATTCAGTACCTTAAAGATCAACACACAAAACTCACACACAAACAAAACACCATCTCTAAGTGACACTGCAGGTGCAATGTAGAGAGACTGTCATGTTCTGTGACTTTGGTATTATGCAAACAAAATATTCATCATGGCCCTCCATGGCCCCATAATCTACGAATGTGTTTCAAGGAATAGAGTGTTAAATTTAAAAAATAAAAACAATCAAAAAACCTAGTGAGAGCGAAGTATGTATGGTAGAGATCCTCTACCAGAGTCCAGCTTTCATCCTCCTGTAACATGTGTCAGTGAACTCCAGCGCAGTGAATCCCAATTAACATAAAAGATGGAAAGACTAAAGAACCACATCCTGGGGTGGAAGAAGGCAGAGTTCTTCCACCCACACAGTGATAAAAGAAAGTCAACACAACAAACAGCACAAAAGTAGAAGGGAAAGAAGTTACAGATTAACGCAAAATCCATAAACTGCATCCACCCTAACAAACTAAACAGTATCAGGGCATATTCCAGGCACTGGAACCTGGGAATATCTATTAGGCACCTTATAGTGTCTACTGGAACCTGACAATGTCCATTACAGTGTTAACTCCAGATAATTTTCCAGTCCAAGATTTAGCCTGGTACAGAGACCATGCAGCAGCAGCCAGTTTGGGTACCGATGCTCTTTGCAGATGGTAAGAAAGTTTCATGCTATGGATACAGCCAGCTGCCCTCCAGGCCAGCGACCAGGTCCTGACAGTAACAGACACACCTCAACCAGTTTACTAAAGCAGACATAGGCCTAAAGAGCAATAACTACCTTAGCTTTTATGCTTCCCTGCCTTTTACAGTAATTATCAACCAAACCAACTGATTTGAAAAATATTTGCATTTTCATTGTATAATGGTCACTGTGGGTTCAGTGTCCTTTCACAAAAGACAAGCACTTCGATAAGAAACATGCGAAGCACAAAACCAAACCTGAGACAAAAAGGAATGTTAATCAAGGATTTTAGACTTGTCTCCTGTAAGCAACACAAGTAAGCGTGAGCAACAGTGTGCTCTGCATTCAGGATGTGACATGCAATTCAGCAGCCAAGCACTAAGGTCATGGTAATAAAGAGATATTCCCAGAATAAGGGAAAAGATAACACAAAAAGAGAGAGGAAAGCAATTCTGGAATTTCTGAACTGCTGCGCATTTCTAGCTTGCAAGGTCCCAGCAGTACTCTGAACAGGGTATGATACCAGAGCCCCTCCCAAAAATACCATGTAATCATGAATGTAAGGGTGGTGAGGAGTTCACTGGTATTTTTTCAAAAGAATAAACAATACTACCTTCACCCAGAAAACAAATCATCAAGTCTAATTTGTGAAAAATGCTTATCAGCTAATTAATTTCAATAAACAGCAAATTAATGTCTGAAAACATTACAAGATAGCAGCCAATCAACAAGAATACACCAAAATATCTTTAAAATAGGAAAAAAGTACACTGAACTGAGACATACGAACTTATTTCTTTCCCCACTTAATTTTCATTCCTCGTCTATCAAACTGGGTAAATTATTCATAAATCTCAATTTATGTCTAATTACACCATTGAACCTAAAATAAATGCACACCCTTGCATCCTATTGCTAATTGAGCCTTTGTGAATCTGCGTGGGCTTTGAACAACAACATCAACCATAACAGGCGACACAGCATACAAAGTGTGATAACGCTATATCCAAAGCATACTAATATGCTTCCCAAAAGCCTGCAGCAATCCATGCAAGCTCATTTCCAACAGTGTGGCGACGCCCTCTGCTGGAATATCCTACCACAAAGGCAAGATGTTAAACCTTCAGCCCAAGCCCTTGCTCAATTACCTAACAGCAAAGCTCACCCCAGCAAGCCGGGCCAACTATGGCTCCTCACCTGCTCCTCTGCGTCAAACCCTGGCTACTGCTGGCTCCTCATCACTCGTCTTTACCTTGCTTTTGGTGCTGGAAATTCAGCAATAACACTGGTTGAATCCAACAGCCTCAAACTAATGCATTTAGAATCATACATAGAACCACAGACTAGTTTGAGTTGGAAGGGACCTTTAAACATCACCCAGTCAAACGCCCTGCCGTGGGCAGGGGCATTTTCCACTATCCTCATCCACCCTAGCCTTGAACACTTCCAGGAATGGGGCAACCAGAACTTCTCTGGGCAACCTCTGCCAGTGCCTCACCATACTCATTTCTTACGTCCAATCTAAATCTGCCCTCTTCCAGTTTAAAAACATTATCCCTTGTCCTGTCACTACATGCCCCAGTAAAGAGTCTTTCTCCATCTTCCTTATAAGCGCCCCCTTTTATATTGAAAGGCTGCAATAAGCCTTCTCTTCTCCAGGCTGAACAACATCAACTCACTTGGCCTTTCCTCAACCTATGGGAGGTGTTTCATCCCTCTGATCATTTTTGTGGCCCTCCTCTGGACTCAATTCAATGGGTCAATGTCTTTCCTGTGCTGCAGGGTGCAGAGCTGGACAAAATACTCCAGGTGGAGTCTCACCAGCATGGAGTAGAGGGGCAAGATCACCTCCCTAGACCTGCTGGCCATGCTGCTTTTGATGCAGCCCAGGATACGATCAGCTTTCTGAGCTGCAAGTACACATGTGACTTTCCTTGTTTCAAAGCAGTAGTACAAAAACACTGCAGCGCCCTTACACAGCACTAGCCAGATCACAGGGTATCTTCTCAGGTCGAGTCCCATGCATCACCTAGAACATTCTCACACTTTTCCAGTCAGGAAGCACTGCTCTGCAATGAAAATTCTGGAACTTTTCAATTTGATGTCCTCTGAAAATTTTCCAGGGGAAGGGTGTTTCCTGCTGTTCCTGCTTACCACTCAAACCCCTTTGAAAAGAGTCAATGGATCCTATGGCCCAATATGTCAGGATAAAAAATAAATGCTGCTCTAGAAACCATTTTATCATTCATATTAAATAAACAAAGTCCTATTTGATTAAAATTCAAATATTTTTCTTCTGTTGCGTGTAATTCCTCTAGGTCTTGATCCTGCAATTGTCCTTTCTCCCTCTGTGCCTCTAACTGAACATCCTGAATCCTGTGGACCTAAACCCACACCACCTGTAAGTCAGCCTGAGTGCACGCACTTCAAGGTATTCTGTCAAGTCACAATATCAAAGGCTCAATCTCCTTCACTTCAAAAGAGTTAATCACACAAATACGGCAGAGCTTGTGCATATTTGCCAGGTCAAGACCCTATTTGCTTGTAGCAATTAACATCCAACATAGAACTGAAAGAGACAAGGATGGGTTTGAATATTTTTTGCACCAGGAACAAATAAGTAGAAAAAGATCAAATATAGCTAGAAGGTTAAGAAAACCACTGGGAAGTTCAAAGTGAGAGCCTGAAGTTTGCTCCTAATCCCTCAAATCTCATGCATGTGCCTTACCCCCTTCTTCAGGAGAACCTCATGCATGAAAGTACACACACCAGAATGCCTGCAGGACACAAGCCTGGGACTCTCACATGTGCGTGGGAGAATTTGATCTCACTCAGTATTAATGGGATTTAATGCCTCCTTTCCCTAGGCTTCTTTTAATGTCCCATTTCTGACCTCAAACTTGTCTTCACATGCTTTATATACACTGCAAGGATTTCAATGAAATGGAGATCTCAGAGCTAACTCAAGCCCTCCAGCCAGTCAACACACACATTTTGTAGTATTACATGAAATACTTATGGCTACTCTGACTTTCTTTACAAAGCCCATTTCTTAACACTGTCACAAAATGGAGGTATAGCAGCACTGTCCTTTATACAACCACCACCTTTGGATTCAGGAATCAAAAGCATCCCTTCTCGCAGAGAGCACAAACCAAGCTTTCACTTGTGGATTCCCAATTTAAGCCATTACCAGAATTAATCTTGCTTGGTGACCTCCTGGGTATGCATTATGGTAGATTTTAATTACATGACCACACGCTGTTCTCCCCACCTGTTCTGAAGAGTAAGCACGCTAATATTTCTTTTTTAATCAACATGAATTTTTAACGGCTCCTGAACCTACTGGTATACTGAGCAGCGATATTTCTCCATTCTCACATCACACAAGTTATACTGTGAAGGAATTTATCTTCACAACACACCTGTATAATCAGGAAATAGTGACTCTAACACACAGATTTTGAGGCCCACAAAAAGAAGGGCAACATATGCAAACAGGCAATCATGAAAACACAGATGAAAACACACCCACATACTCTCTTGTTTTACGAGAGTAAGACAGTTCCACAGTAAATTCCTCAAAAAAATGTGCCGTGCCTGTCAAACATCAGGAGTTATTTGTTCAGCTTTGGAAAAAATGAACTTGACTAATAAGAGTAATTTGTAAAAAAGAAGTAATTAAGCTGGGCACAGATAGAAAAAGAAGACACTCTAGGCTGGGTGGATTTTTAATAAGGCTGGGAAGAGAGAAGTTAATTGCTGAAACAGGTAAGGTGTGGCTAGAAGAAATGCACTTAAGATAAACAAAGCCCTTCTTCCTTCTCACAGAAAATGGCAGATCTACAGGCAATAATTAAATATCACCTTTGTAGCAATACCTCTGATACAGTACCAAAGATAAAACCAATTTCACTGTTTCAATAGGGTAAGAGTATTCTGACCTTTGAAAGAAACACAGCTGTGTTTTCCTCCAGTTAACAAATATAACCTCAAGGTTAAGCAGTTCTGCAGCCCATGTGCCCTATTTTACAAATGGCATTTTTTTAGTTAAAAATCCTTCCAGTTTCTAAGAATTGAGATCTGAAAGTCATCACAGAAGTGAATTTGTTCTTCTGTTAATGCTTTACAAGCATTCAACATAACACTGATTTTGCATAGTCCCATCAAGGCTGGGGAACAGGGAACTCTGGATTGTTCAGACCCACAGTAAAGGCTAGTAACTCCATAAGTCAGGTCTGAAATCTCATTTTGCTGTTCAACTGGTTTGGGCCATAGGCCCTTAATATATCTTGATCCAATGTGAACTAAATTGCAGCCCACAGATCACAGCTAGCTTAGAGGACGCTTCTGTTTTGCTCACCATCTTTTCCCACAGGATACAGAGAAGCTATTTGAGCAACAGAACTGCTCAGTCCCATTGCTGCCTGCAGCTGCCCACAGCCCAATGCACGAAAGCCAGTGTCGCTACTGCCACCTAGGGCATCAGAGAGTGGAGGGCAGCCACTTCAACTGGAAGCAGGCAGAACACCTAGACAAAGAAAATCGATTTTGCTCATATATCCGGGAGAGAAAGAGGGGAAGGAGAAAGAAAAAGAAACACAAATGGTCTCAAAACAAAGACCTGGCTCCCGAGATAGCCAAAATTGGATTAACATAATCAGAGCCACTGAAAATCCTGCCACATCTATCTATCTAGCCTACCTGACAACTCAGTACTGTGACACTGGCTCCTTCCTCCAAATTCTCAAATTTGAGAATTTCAACAACCACAAAAAAAAGTTCCCCCTCCCATTCTGCTCCCACACCTGGGAAGGCAGAATGGGCACACAGTCACTCCCTGCTGTGACACAAATCTGATGTGTTAGCTCTGCTGCCCATCGTAACCTCATTTCTTCTCTGCTGTTCTCCAGAGACTCAGTTTTCTTACCCTTTACCTGCAAACTCCCTAGAGAATGGTTTCAGTTCTTGTTTGTGCTGGTACAACATTCAACAGAACAGGGCACTACACAGACACTCAGCACTATGGGTGCAATCCCACTCACCCAGCAGCCAAAGGGTTGGGATTTCTCTCCAGGTTTAAGACAACTGCCTACATGCAGGAGGTGTCTCAGCTCTCCTGACAGTGAGATAGTTATTACATATTGGGCAGATGTGACTGAAACTCAACTCACCTGAACACACGCAGCTAGTGGTACCTTGGATGGCATACTGTATCTCACCTCGTTCTGCTCCAGGGTTGTGCTAATCCTGTGTCACATCTGCCAGCCCCACACAGGCATCTAGGATAACTCATCGTTTCTCAAATGGTACCAGCCATGTACATTATGCAAAGTGGACGCCCCCACAGCATACACGCTCAGCTACATTCTTCTCAACAGTACTGTACTAGGACGGGAGCTCAGAAATTTGCAGCAAATGCAGACATCTAATCACAGACAGCAGATTTCTGCCTAAAAGCCGGCATCTCAGGCCATCCGAGAGGCTTTGGGGTATCCAAGTGGCTTATGAGGGAAAAGAAAATATCACATAGGACTAGTGGGAGACCTGTAACCTTCTGAAGGCTAAGTGGAAAATCGCAGGGCAACACAGGTGGTCGGAACAGTGAGTTGGGTGCAACTCCATTGAGCCTTAAGCATTTGTGCTTGGAGGTGAAGCTCTCCACCCAACTGTCTAAAATGCAGAATGGTTTCTCTTTACAGACAAAGAAAAGAGGCATTTCCAGAGACTGAGTCCACCTCATTCCCCTTCTCCCCATTGACCATAAAATCAGGGACAGACTCATTAAAATATCCAACATAGAAAGAGTTAAGTTAGGACAGGTGAATCCCTCTGTTCCTTCCAGTAATACACATAGGAAAGATGCAGTGCAATGAACTGATGAAAAGCATCGAACCTCCCAGCTCACAGTTTTAAATTATCCTTATACACCAAACTATAAAATATATCCAACTTAGTAAGCTGAATAATCTATCTGATAAGGTAAATGTTATGTCCATCAGACTACATCAGTTTTCTTCTTCCTGAAGAATGAAGTGTCAGGAGGCCTGACAAAAGAAGAAATCAGAAAGGTTCATTTCACTTAAGAAGAGCAACTAAGAGCTGAAAATCCTCCTGGAGAGAAGCAGACGTGGGAACAGACAATCTCAGCAAGCAGAGGGGGCACAGTAGGAAGTGTTTCTCCTCTTACTAGACAAGCTGATTTTATCTGCTTTTACTTCAGTGAAGGAAAATGTTAGATGACAATAGCACATTTTAACATCTCACGTTCTTGCACAGAGTATAATAGAAGCAGTCATTGCTGCAGAGAAGCAACAATGCCACATTCCCTTCTCTTATCTGCCCGAAATAACTAAATAACAATCCTCCAAATACCCATTTTTAGCCAGGATCAGGTCCTCAGCTGAGGTTACCGAACAGCAACAAGACTCTGGCATACGGAAGGAAGGACTGCAGGAGCGAGAACAAGTAGTCAGGGACAAGGCAGGAGAATAGAACAGACTCATGCCAGCATTGCTGCTTTTACCATAAAGTTATATGTAGCATAAGAAGTGCAATAAACACATGAGATCTGCTCACCAGGTACTTCTTCACAACACTGGCAGATGTGGCTTTATCTGCAAATCAGACTGTGTAAATATCCATCAATCAGCTATCTTCTATGGAGTTACGCTAGGGTTAATGGTCTACCAGGTACCACGCACTCACTCTGACACTACAGTTATCCCTGAAACATCTGAAAAGAGTAAATGTTTGCAGCTTGCAAGAGGGTGCATCCCCTTAGAATCCGTTTACAGTCAACAGAGAGAGAAACACACTTCTTGGGAATGGTTCAGCAGACAGCTAAAGCAAATCACATGAATTGTACCCTAAACATGATATGGAACTGTTAGAACAGGTCCAGAGGAGGGCTATGAAGATGATCAGAGGGCTGGAGCACCTCTGCTGTAAGGACAGGCTGAGAGTTGGGGTTGAGTTGGAGAGAGTTCAGCCTGGAGCAGAGAAGGCTCTAGCAGTCTTCCAGTACCTTACAGGGGCTACAAGAAAGCCAGGGAGGGACTTTTTGTAAGGGCAAGAAGTGATAGGACTAGAGGGAACAGCTTTAAACTATAAGGGGGGGAGATCTAGATTAGACATTAGGAAGAAATTCTTCACAATGAGGGTGGTGAGGCACTGGCACAGCTTGCCGAGGGAGGCTGCAGATGCCCCATCCTTGGTAGTGTTCAAGGCTAGGTTGGAAGGTGTCTTGAGCAGCCTGGTCTGGTGGGAGGTATTCTTGCCATAGGCAGAGGGGTTGGAACTGGATGCTCTTTAAGGTCCCTTCCAACCCAAACCATTCTATGATTCTATGATAAATGCACCTTCTTCCATTGACTCAATCAAGTCCAAAGTGAAACAGCTCAAGTGGACATTCACATGTTACAGATGACTTAAAACAGGTGAAATGAATCTTATGCGCTATGTTTTCAAATCTTTACTCAGCAGCCATCCTGAAAAAGACAATACAAATCATCAATGTTTTATATGGACACTTCCTTGTAAAACTCCCTTATTAAAGAATTTAAAAACCATGTCAAGGCTAACAGGTCAAGGATAATCTATTGCAAGGTTAATTCCTCTTACTGTCCCACGATTCTCTCTTTCAAGTAACCTATCATATATTTTTTTTGTGTTTATGTACCAAGTCCCAGTGCTGATACATGTATCAGAAAAGCTAATTGTGCAGCAGGACTTATAAAAAGCTTAATTGGTTTCTATTTGTTGATCCATAATGCAAAATGCCTTAAAGGCAACAACCAGTAGTCATCGTTGCTTTGAGCTCCTGGAACAAAACATTCAATTAATACCTGTATAGTACTACTGAAAAAAAGGGAACAGACTGTGTTGTGCTACCAAGGACCTTGATCCAGAGAAGCTGTGATGACAAGATATCTACTACATCAGGATAAAATAACCAAAGTTGATTAAGAAAGTAATCATTAACACAGCACTAATTAAATATTTACCATAAATTGAACTACATCTTCAGGCTTGTGCTTTGCTGATTTGAAGGCAGCCAGTCGGGTAACAACGACAATGTGATATTCTACACGGCCAGTCATCATCTTCCCATGGATTTCCTGGTATTCCGGCACGGATAAATCCAGTCCCGTGTGCGTATTCTGAATTTGCCTAGGGGAGAAAATACATGCAGAGTTTAGGCACTGGCATAAAGACTTTTAACTGACCCTCCCTGAGGATCCAGTTCAAAGCTCAGGAAAGCCAATGACTGTCTTTTCAAGAGAACACCAGACAGACCCTACCTTAACACTTGTTCCTACTCTGCAACAACACAAATTTGGACATGGTCTGTTTCCTCTGTTCTGTCCCATAACACTTGCCACTGGCCAGCACAGACAAAATGCCAGGAACATAGCATTTCTGGGAACAGAAGACAGGAATTCATTAAGAACAGGAGTTCACTCACAGGAGTTGAAGGTGCTTGGTTTACCCAGCAGGGCAGATGAGAAGACTCCATGATCTCTCATCACAGCTTGTTTTGAAGCAAAGATCTGCTCACTACAATTCATACCCAGCCTTATTCACCTCTCCTTCGTCTTAGAACATCTGCAGCAATGCAGAGACCATAGCTGCAAGAGATCACAAAAGGAAGGAGTTTGCTTGAGTGCAGGGACAATGTGAGGTTTGTAAGAGCCAACCAGGGAACAAGATAAAAGGCTGAAATACAAAGAGAAGTTGCTGGAACAGACTGCTGAACCAACCACACAGTTTCTATCTGGGAAGGTCCTTGAGGAAAACTAGACGAACACATATAAGAACTGAGCAAGTTAAAGGACTACAAGTCTCTATGAGCTGCCTGCTGGTCTTGACTGACTGAGAGTCGTCTTGCCAAATAGCAGAAAGGGTACATGAGCCAAGGTATCACAGCCTTCCCACAGGAAATCCCACTGGAAACAAACCCACCTGTCCTTCCATAATCAGCTAAAGTACAGGAAGAAACACAGCATTAACCTCTGAGAGCTGCCAACTGTCAGAACCACCCAGGACTCCTCTTGGAGGAACAGCCACCAAGGGCGCTGTTGCAGCACTTCACTCAAAGCATTTTCTTCTCCTGCCAGCTTCAGATCCGCTGAACCACGGCATCACCTTCCCCCTGGATTCCCACTCAAGGAATTTTTTTATGACATTTTCGCAAAAGGAATAGCAGGATTGTATTACAATGCTCACACATCAGAAGTACGACTGAGCAGCTGCTGTTGGGGCACAAGAGAAAGGTATGTTTAATAAAATAAAAAGTCTGCTTCACTAGACTGGAAACCAAAACTGATCAGCAATCTTTTCCCCAGTTCCCCCCATGCTGAGTCATGGCACACTCACTACTGCTGTCGCTGGAAGCAAGTACCCTGCCAGAACGAGAAAGAAGTTTATCCTCCAGAGCATTGAATACTCTCGGAACACACTTCTGAGTGCATCTTTCCTATGTGTGACTGAATGTTGCTTAATGAAACCAGAAGGGACAGTTTAAAAAAAAAAATAAATAACCTTTTCATTAACTATTTATTCTGGGTTTTCTTCTCAAAGCTTTAGCCATATGGAGAATGTCAAGACCCATTTTCCCATGACTTCCCCTGGATTGCAGAGAGGTCTTGTAGAATTCTTACCTCTTTCTTCAGGAAGTTCAGATTCATTAACACAGGTGCCTTTCACCTAAGGATATATGAGGCATACGTACTCAAAATCCTCTTTAAAGAGATTTAAACAATCTAGTTTCAAATATAGTTTCAAAAGACTCCTCTCATCACGTCAAAACTTGACCAGTTCTTTTGAAACTTGAGTTTTCCCAGGAAGGCAACCTCTGAATCTCCAATTGAAAGCTTTTTAAAGAGGGTTCTCTATAATGTGGGTATCATCTTAACTGAAAGGGTTGTCATGTCCAAATACTTCACTAATAGTGTTGTCAAGCACTGGGAACAGGCTGTTTAGGGAGGTGGTAGAGTCACTATCCCTGAAGGTATTTATGTGTAGATTTGGCACTTAGTGACATGGCTTAGTGGTGGACTTGACAGTGGTAGGTTTTCAGTTGCACAAAATGATCTTAAAATCTTTACCAGCCAAAATGATTCTGTGATTCTATTTCTGTGACAAACAAGGGCACAAGCCCAATTTTGTACCAAATCCTATTTGCACGCCATGCTTAAAACACCAGGGCTTTAATAACAGCTCTACTGTCACCAAGATTTTATACTAGGTACTGAAACACCATTCTGTTTGCTCCAATTCTCTTCTCATTTTTTGCCAGCCAAGGACTTGAGTTTACACTAACAGACAAAATTTTGTTCTCAGTGACACACTGTCAGGCTGTAAGAACAGAATCAATAGTGCTTACATATAAATACATAAGTGTCTGGCTTTCGTGCAGCAGTCTGTTAAACCTGTAACTTACAGACATTATCTGGGGTGTTGTCTCTTTCAGTGGCAGCCAAAATGCTGACCCAAAGGACACCTGCCAGTAAAATCAGCTACAGCTGGGATTTTTTTAGAATGTGTCTGCAGTAGAAGAAATGTTCTCCAGATGTGTAGTCACTCAGAAGATGTGACTGCAACTACAACAATGAATGGGTCTGCCAGCTGGTACTCCCAAGTGACTTATTTCTGTTAACATAGCCACATATAGAGGATAAATGACAAATTAACCTGCTTTTCACCTCTGATGCAAACAAAATGGAAAATCACCAGTAAACCTCCCTTCCAGAATAGTCTTATTTAGCTTAAAACACCAACCACGTACAGATGTACTGAGATGAGACAACAATTTCACTGTAAAAGCTGCTGCATCAGAGTTCTAAAACCACTATGAAGCTAATAAGTACCTTACCTACATCCAGGGTTTTTAGTTAAAATATCGACTAAAATGACTGTAATAGAAAGTCATTAGAGGTAGGGGGAATAACTGCATTTTTGCTTGTTTGTTTGAGGCCTTGTGATCACTTGCATTATCACCTCTATAGGAACTCCACCGCTATTATCTCTTCCTTATAGGTATAGGTTTGTATGTGTTTTTTTAATACAGAAATTATTCTAAATAAACAGAAATCAGCAGGGAGGCTGAGACAGATACAACATAATATCTGAAGTGTACACTAGTTCTTGTAATGCCTTAGTTTCAAAACAAGCAGCCCCCAGTGTTTTAATTCATTCAGTACCGTTATATCCCAAGATAGAATATAGTCTTGCTGCATTTTTCAAATCAAAATCAATTAGTTTTACACTAGTAGCTATGAAAAAGAAGCAAAAGAAGAAAGCTGGTTGTTTAGACTGGACACATAAGCTTATTGTTTCTACTCCTTATTTAAATCTAGCTTGTGTATCTCTAAGCTACTCTTCTATCTATAATACAGATGGTTAAGGGGAGAGTTGGGCACATGGTTAACTTCCCCAACATGAATCACTTCACATCAAAACAATGAGACCATTCATACCAGTATCACTGTGTTTGCACAATCAGTCCACGCAGGATTGGCACAAGACAGAGGAAGGGAAAATTATATAAAGGTCAGCTGAACAGAGTAGTTTTCAGAGTTCACAGAAGAGCCACAATTTTTTTTATTCCTGTCTTCTGATTTACATATAATGTAGCAGCTTTGTATTTTAATTAATCTGCTTTCTGTGCCGAAAGGCTAAGATACGGCAGGAGAGAAAGAAGCTGCTGCAAGCAAAAAAGCAAAGTAAGGGATGCAAGAACTGTAACCACAGAAACTTTATTTCAGTCTCTGTGGCCACGAGAGTGGACTCTGCACTTTCTGCCTTGGTAAAGTCAGTTCTACCGCAGCACTGCTCTCCAATATTCAGTGTCCAAAGAGGACCAAACTGACAACCCAGGTCATAGGGAAAAGAAAAAGAACTTGCACAACTAGTTTATTCATTAAGCGAAGGCAAGATACTATATACAATTCAGTCAGAAACTTCACAGACTAGAAAATATATTCCCTTGCTAAAGGCTTAATCACACACATACATATACATCCAATCCATGAAAGCATTCCAGTATCAGCGGGACAATATGCAAGTGGTAAAGTCTATTTACTGTAAAATAAATACAAGTGTTCAGATTTCCATTTCCACAGCCAAAACCTAATACAAAGTCAGCCCTACAAACCATGTATGTGATTTAAGTCAGATATGTTTGAAGACTCAAGCTCCAAAGGAAGTCAGGCCCTGATACAGCTAAACATTTAAGGATTAAAATAATGGCTTTGAAGTTAATGCAACTGAAATACTTTCTAATTATGTCCTAGGAGGTAGGTGCGACAGTCAAAACCTTGCAGAATCAGCACTTCTGTTCCTCAATCACACCTGACAGGAACTGCTTCCATGTGGTCTCAAGTATCTTATGGGAGTAAAAACAAGAGATAAATTGCTCTACTGTTTCTTTATAAAGATTGCCACGAGCATTTCCTTCTTCTTCCGGCATTTCTCTCGAGGGTTCCTTACCACATATAGAAATATATAGGTTTTAAAAACTCAATGAAACTGAAAAAACTTACTTTGTCCATCCTTGTCCCACCTTCAAGCTAACCAGGCTCCTGCTGCTAGTGGACGTGAGGGACAGGGTGGAGGGCATGGTGCTGGGGAATGGACAACAGGGAGGCAGCCAAAGGCACTTGGTGCACAAAGCCTCAGAGATGCCAGTGTAGGCTTCAGGATGAATTTTCATAGAATCATTAAGGTTGGAAAAGCCCTCTAAGATCATCCAGTCCAAACATCAGCCCAACACCACTGTGCCTATTAAACCACATCCCAAATTGCTACGTATACACGATTTTTTTAACACCTCTAGGGAAGGAGACTTCACCACTTTCCTGATGTTTAATTTTAGTTCCTTCTGACCCACTCTGAAACACTGACAAGGACAAGGTGTTTCCAGTGGGCGGGAGCACGATGTCGAAGGGGAACGACCATGAGCTACCACACCATGAAAGGGCCAAACGGATGGGCCTATCCACACTGATCTCTCCCGGCTGTGAAATGCCAAAAAGCCTCGAGGCACTGTGTATTTCTTAACTGTCCCAGGATCAAATCCACACACGGGGCACCACTGCGCACCTCAGCTCTGCCACCGCCCTCAGCGTCTCCCCTCAGCCTCCCCTCGGCTCCACGATCGTCCTCAGACTGCCCGGGGCTCGCCCCGCACCTTAGCTTCCTCTCGGCTCCACGATCGTCCTCAGACTGCCCTGGGCTCCGCCACCGCCCTAGGCTCCACGATCGTCCTCAGCTTCTTCTCAGCTCCACGACTGCCCTCAACCTCCCCTTGGCTCCTTCACCGCCCTCAGCCTCCCGCAAGCGCCACCATCGCCCTCAGCTCCCCCTGCCCCTCAGCTCCACGATTGCCCCCCGCCTCCCCTCCGCTCCCACTCCCCGCGAGCCGCCTCCCTCCCTTCCCGTTCCAGCATGGCGGGCGGCAGCGCCAGCCGTGCCCCGCGCAGCGAAGGCCGCGGCCGGGGTTCCGCGGCGGCAGCGCCCGGCTCCGCGGAAAGCGGGCGGCGGGATCACTGCCCCCCGTGCCCCCCCGTACCTTGTGGTGAGGAGCGCGGCGCGCGCCGGGCTACGCTGCATGGCGAGGGACAGCCGCGCCGCTCAGGCCCCGCGCAGAGGCCACTCCGGGTCCCGCCTCCCGCCCCTCGGCCCGTAGCGGCCGCCCTGCAGGACGTTGGCCCCAGGGCGGCTGGGGTGCAAAACAAGCGCTGGGGCAGGAAAACATCTTCAAAGGGGGAGAAAATAGCACTTCACGCCGTAGTCGGCAGGATTCGAACCTGCGCGGGGAGACCCCAATGGATTTCTAGTCCATCGCCTTAACCACTCGGCCACGACTACCCTGCTGATTTGTTGTTTTGGCACTGAAGTTCACAAATTCATCCCACTTCCTGTTGTTTTGGCACTGTAACTCCAATAATCTGTCCTTGCACTCTTTCCTTTACACGGACAAAAGCATTTCCCTGCTGACACCCCTGTATCTGCCTCCTATTGTTTTGGGATAGCGATACAAAAATGCCAAGGAATAAACTCTCTAAGATTTGTTTCGGAGTTTTGATAGGAGAAGTAGCTACTATTATAGAAAGTGCAAAATTGTGAATTAAGCTAAAGTAAAGATCCATATAATCTGGAAGAGGTTTTGGTTGGATGTTAGTAAAAGGTTCTTCACTCAGAGGGTGGTGGAGCACTGGAACAGCTCCCCAGGGAAGCAGTCACAGCACCAAGCCTGACAATATTCAGGAAGCATTTGGACAATGCCCTCAGACACAGGGAGTGCATGTTGGGGTTGTCCTGGATAGGGACAGGAGCTGGACTCGATGATCCTTGTGGGCCCTTCCAACTCAGGTCATTCTGTGATTCTGTAAGTAACTGTATTTTTTTGAAAGTTAGACACAGACTGTTCTTTTGATAGCGTGTTTTGTTGATAGCATGTATTTTTTTGTATAGTGCCATTTCCCAGAGAATACTGTCCAAAGGATGTCTTTCCCTATTGAAAAATGCAAAGTCAGACAGGGGGCTGGCTCCAAGAATCCAATTATCAGAGTTTTAGCTGTTGTGAAGTTAAGGATAAAATTCGAATTCTTGGAAAGTAATAGAACATGCATAGGATTTCTGGAAAAATTTATACATATGCATGTGAGTGAGACATATATTCTGTTTCCAGCTCTTGTTACACATGCCTCATGCGCCCAGCACTGAAACAAAGGATGCTTGCTTTCTAAAACTCCAAAATGAGTCTTAGAGAGTTTATTTGCCGGCATTTTCAGAATCAACAGAATCTCCAGTAATTAATCCTCATTCTCTTCTTTTTCCCATGCAAGGCCAAAAGCATTTCCCTAGTGACACCCCTGTACCCGCTTCCTAAGTGGAAATAGCTAGCATGCCACTCTCTGCCTGTCATGGTTTAGCCCTGGCCTTCTGACACCCCCCACCCCGAAACACTGACAAAGAAAAGGTGTTTCCAGAGGGTGGGAGCACCTGCTGTGTCCCCAGCAGTGATGATGTGGAAGGGGGACCACCCTGAGTTACCACAGTAGGAAAGGACAAAACGGACAACTTGGCAGCTAAAACACAGGCAGTTGTGACTCCAGTTCCCTCCCTCCTACCACCTAGGGAAAGGGAAATGAAAGGAAAAGAGACTTACAGGTTAGAAACTAATGCTAAACCAGCTTTAATGAAATGATTCTAATGAAGAAAACTATTAAAAAGAAAATAATAAA